>JAAHCF010000202.1:0-53455 GCA_038367545.1 Beauveria asiatica | reverse complement strand
AAAAAAAAAGGAAAAAAAAAAAGACAAAAAAAAAAAAAAGAAACATGCTTAAAGTAGATTAACCAAAATATAAGAACTCTGCTGCAGTACTCAGCATGTGCAGCATGCTTCATTTCTGCTGTGCGCCATGCCAACTTCTGCCCTTGTCTTACACCAAGAGTACGTTTTCACTGCGTTATCCTGCAAGCCGCTGCCACATCATTTGTTGGGGGGCACGGGGGGCAAAACAAGAACAACAAGTAGATCAAGACAAAAGTCTCATTTCCCCAGATGCAGTTCGGCTTGTTCAACAACCACCGCCGCCGACCTTCCGTGCTCTTCTTCTCCAAAACGGTTGGCAGGCCCCCCGTACCGAAGCGCATGCAGGATGCAAGCCAAGGGGTCCTCGTGGCGCTCGCTGCCCTTTCCCTTTCCCCGTATTTTGCAACAGACAAAAAACATTCCATTCAACCATTCTCGCCAGCATACGGATCCTCGACGCCAAGTCGTGTCAACTGTTGTCCCCTTCTTTTTCCCTTTTTGGTGTGTGCATACATGTCCCTTCTGCAGCCACTTGCTGCCCGCTCGCCCTCCCGACAGGCTCGTCTGTTGCGCCTCGGTGCCGTATGACAACACACACCCCCGCCATCTCTCACATCTGATAGAACAATGTGCCACCCCACGCAGCTAGGCGCTGCATCCTCTGTACTTTATTCGTACTTTTATTAAGACACCGTGCTGGCAAGCTGCAAGCACCAGCTGGCAGACTGTTTCGGAACTAGTTACCACTTAAAAAAAACGACTTTGAAAGGATATTGGGCACAGTCAAGACCGCTCTGTCTGCATTCTAGCTGTCTGCATTGCCGTCATGCTTATCGGGCTTGACACCATCCGCCATCGGCGACCACTTGTTACTTTGCTTTGTTTCTCAAATGCTACTCGTCACCACGCTTCATTACTCAAGTATTAGTCTGACCGCCCTACTTCCATCATCCTGGGCATCTGCCTGCTAGTCATGTCTTTGCAGCAACTACATCTGAGCGCTGCTATTCCGAGCTGCCAGAGTCGGACACCCTCCGCATGCACCAATGCAAAGCAATCTCAGACATTGGCATGTGGCCGCCTTGAACCAATCTAGATGCTTTGCTGACCACCTCAACCATCCCATGATAACTTGCAAACATGCACTTGCCTGATACTAAAATATCAAAATCAATTCGCCTAACTCGATTCCCATGTTTCTATGCTGCCTCATGACGGTCATGGCAATCCTTGGGGTATCTTGTGGTAAGACTCAAATCACATAAAAACGTCGCTCTGCCATTTTAATTCCCGGGACCTCGCGCTCATAATGCAGCCCAATCCACCGACCGTCTTTTCCGTCAATATTTTCTCTCCTCTTGGGTTATTCACGATTCGTCTCGTGCATCGTCCTTCATTCTATAGGTCGGCGGTAGTCGTTTAGTGATCAGCCTTCGGAGCATTAGGAAGCTCCTCGAGAGCCTCAGCAATGATGTTGACGCCCTTGCGTAGCTCTTCCTCCGTAATGACCATCGGGGGAGCAAAGCGAATGATGTCGCCGTGTGTGGGCTTGGCCTGTGCGTGTGTTAGTACCGCCTCATAATCGTAGCCGAACAAGTACACGTACCAGCAGGCCTTTTTCCTTGAGCAACATGCACAGGTCCCAGGCAGATCGGCCGTTGGTGGCAGACTCGTCGATCACGCAAGCATTGAGAAGTCCCTTGCCGCGGACCGTCTTGAGGATGGGTGACTTGAGGTCAATGAGACCCTGGCGGAAGATCTCACCCAGGCGCTGAGCATTCTCAATCATGTTCTCCTCTTCAATCAGCTCCAAGGCGCGAATCGATACGGCGCAGCCAAGAGGGTTGCCACCGTAGGTGGAGCCGTGAGTGCCGGGCTCGACGACCATCATGACCTCCTTGCTGGCGAGGACCGCGCTGACGGGATACATGCCACCTGAGATGGCCTTGCCGAGGGTGACCATGTCGGGCTTGACGCCAGCCCACTCAGAGCAAAGCATCTTACCGGTGCGGCCAATACCAGTCTGGATTTCGTCGGCAATGAGAAGCACATTGTGCTTGGTGCAGAGCGCCTGCACCTTGGCCAGGTAGTCCTCGTCGGGAACCATGACGCCCGCCTCGCCTTGAATGGGCTCAATGATGAAGGCAGCCGTGTCTTTGCCGTGGTCGTTGAGAACCTCTTCAATGTCGCCAACATTGTTGTATCGGATGGCCTTGCCGGTGGAGGGAGATGTGGCACCAATGTTGGGAATATAAGGGCCATAGTTGTCTTTGGATTCGGGGTCGGTTGACAAAGTAACGGCAGCCATCTACATATGTCAGCGCAAACTCCGAGCCTATTTTGCTGTCAGGGTAGAGCAGAACTTACAGTGCGGCCATGGAAGTTTTCAGCAACGGCAAAGACGAGAGCCTTGCCCTTGTCGACGCCCTTGACCTTGTATGCCCACTTGCGGGCAATTTTGACGGCCGTTTCGGTGGCTTCGGCGCCAGTGTTCATGGGCAGCACCATGTCGTAGCCAAAGACTTTGCGGACCTTTTCGGCCCACTTGGGGAAGACGTCGTTGTGGAAAGCGCGCGAACTCAATGTTAGGCGCGAAGCCTGCTCGGTAAGAGCCTTGACAAGCTCAGGGTGACAGTGGCCTTGGTTGACGGCGCTGTACGCGGATAGGAAATCCATATACTCGCGCCCCTCGGGATCCCAGACATTGACACCCTGAGCCTTGGCAAAGACGACAGGGAGAGGATGGTAGTTGTGCGCAGCGAACTCGTTCTCGGCACCAATGGCAGCCTTAGTGGAGGAGGCGTGGAAGCGAGGGTCAGCCATCTTGAAGGTGTAAAATGTGCGATTGATGAGCCTATCATGTAAGAAATTACGTGTTAGTATAAGCAGGCAACAAATTTGCGTTTTTGTATCCAAGAGGGAAAAGATTGGCTTTTTGTACAAAATGTGTCAATCATTCGCCACGCCAGTTACAGATCAAGCAAGCACGAGCAGTGCCAAAGACAACCTTAAAAATTGCCAGTCACGCTGGTCATATTTTAGCCAGACCAAGACCAGCAGCCAGCGACCGTCATGGTGGGGGAGGGGCAATGGGTGTGGTGGCACATAGCACAAAAGCGACGCCGAAATGACGTCGACTAGCAGCCAACGTACCTGTGACTGTATTGATCTGATCGAAGTTGAGGCTGTCGAAGAGATTCAGACATGCGCAAGCAAAAGAAGTTTGTATGTAGAAAGCTCGAGGGCACGGAGTGGGCGGCAAGCCAGGCAGTAGTTATACCCGTTCGTACCCATCGATTCGCTGGACCACTTGTCGCATGTTTCGCCCTCGTGGGCTGCGTACGAGCTTTGTGCCCGCCGCTATGCCCCTAAGTGCAAGTGTGAGCGCCGTGATGTGGATTCCATTGGTTTTTTGTGTTTTTAACAGGGAGCCGAAGCCGACCTTCGGGTCTGGGCTGGGACCCAGACAACCTTGTTTCCTGGGCTGCATGGATCTGGCTTCCGTGGGCTCTTGGGATCTGACGGCCACGTTGTCGGTCTTTCTATCCCATGTCGAAGCCGTTGAATCTCATAGGCATGGTCTCGCATCGACAGCGACTTCCCTTACTTGGCAATTTTCTCTGGCCTCGTCCCCGTCGTCTGGTTCCGAAACGACCGTCCTGCTTCACCACTAGATAGTTAGTCGGACATGTTGCTCCACACACACAGAGTGAGTGCTGCTGAAGTCTTTGACGAGTGTGCCTCTTTTTTGCCCCCCCGGGCACTTGGCAGCTCCCATCGGGTGGCCTGACCAGGCGTCAACCCACCCAGTAGCAACAGGCCGAAGCCAACCGGCGCAGTAGGGCGTGGCTTCTCGACATGATCATGTCCACGACGGGTCCGCGAGCCTTGTTCTGATCCACCTTTGCAGCTTGCCGCCCGCCGCCGACGTATCGAACCGGTCGCCGGCGCCGGGGTGACCGGGGCGGCCGGTCAGGCGCCCCTCACGAGACCAGCCCAGAGCCAATTGCCAACGAGGTAATGACAGACGGCTTACGCCTGCATAATTTGGCGTGGGTGGTGATGTTGATGCCTGCGTTCTTGTGTAACTTACCTCTTGCCGTGCAAGAATGCAGTTTGTGGAAACCCGAATTTGCTGCAGATTATCAAAGACCGTCTCAAGACTGCTTCGTAACTCGTCATCGCCGCAATCAGCCGCATGAACCCAAGTCTGACGGAAAGTGACAGTGGAAAACGTGTCGCACACAATCTCGAGTTGCAGAGATCAGATTTTGCCAAGGAACCATGTTGCTGATAAACTTCAGAGCTGCGTTTGCTGCCAGCTGTCATCAGTGTTGCCCCCTCCCTCGCCCCCATGCCGCAGCACCAGACACAATGCAGCCCGTCTACACGATACTCGCCATTTAACACTCGACGATTCAAGACATTTATCCTCTAAAAATACGATATCGAGCATCGCGTTAATCGCGTCATGCTTCGATTCGCATCTGCAACGCTCGCCTCTAGCCTCTCTCGGATGAAAATGCGCCCCACCACGCGCGCCCCTTTTTCGTCGATGCAAAGTAACCTTGACAAGATGCTTCAAACACTATTTATCCGCTGATACTGCATCAGGAAGCCCCGCATGTGAGACGTACCACGCATATGGTATATTCTCTCGTGATTGCCTGACAAAAGGCTTCGGTTCTCGGTTTCTTTTGCAAGTCAGCCAAGAAGCCGCTGCTCCGTGAGTGGCGTAGCAACACTTTCGCCTGGGCCAGTCACTTAGACAGTCCGCTCTTTGCCCATGGATTGCTTGCATTGTATGGCCACTTCAATGTTTGCTTCTAAGATCGACCGCACTACTTACCGCACGCCATGGTTCCCGCACGTTCTGTGCGAAAATCTCGCATCTCCTTTACCGATGTCCTCCTCGTTCGCCTCGTCAACGCGCTCAGCATCGCCACCTTCTTCCAACCGGACGAGTACTTTCAGTCGCTAGAGCCGGCATGGAACCTCGCTTTTGGCTCCTCAAGCGGCTCGTGGCTCACTTGGGTATGCGAGAGTCCTTGGACAAGCTCCAATTCCTAGACTGACCTTTATCCAGGAATGGCACTATCAACTGCGCTCCTCGCTGCATCCCATGCTCTTTGCCATTCCCTATTTTCTCGTTGACCGTGCAGCGCGTCTCCTTGAACCACTCGGCTTTCCCATCGCCTTGCGCTCCAGCATGCTCATTGCAGCACCGGCGGTCCTGCAGGGCTTCATCGCTGCACTGGGTGACTGGTATACCTTCAAGCTCGCTTCCAACATCTATGGGCAAGACACTCTTGATGCCAAGGTAGCAGTAAGTCGAAAGCAATGATGATTACAAAGATTCGAAGCTCACGTTTCTTAGCTCATGCTGCAGCTCGTCAGTCCATGGCAATGGTATTGCGCGTCGCGTACTTTTTCCAATTCACTCGAAGCTACCCTCACCACCATGGCGCTCAGCTACTGGCCCTGGTCACTTCTTGGCGCTGCTACATTGACTAAAGAGAACCCAAAGTCTGCAGACCCCCTCAATAAGAGCGGTGCCGTCGGCCGTCTCCGCATCTGTCTATGTCTCGCCGCGTTGGCCATTGTGCTACGACCGACCAATGTGCTGATATGGATCACAATTGCCGGCCTCACAGTAACGCGTTTATCCTTTCGCGGCTCTTCGCCCCTAAGCATGTCCACCGTTGCGATACTTGTTCGTGAGGCAGCTATATGCGGCTCTCTTGTCCTGGGTCTCTCTTCGCTCGCCGATCGGGCCTATTTTGGCTTCTGGACTTTGCCAGCGCACAACTGGCTCAACTTTAACATTAACAAGTCACTGGCGGTTTTCTATGGTCAGAACCCTTGGCATTACTATATACTACAAGGCATCCCGCTGCTCTGCACCACGATATTGCCTTTTGTTTTGCCCGCGCTCATTCGACCGCAGACTAACGGCACCGCCGAGCTCGAAAACATGCAACGCGCTCTGGCTGCTGCCGTCATTGTCATGGTTACGACGCTGTCTCTCATCTCGCACAAAGAGGTGCGATTCATCTACCCTCTTCTTCCCATCTTTTCCGTCCTGGCGGCTCCTCGTGTCGCATCATTCTTCACGTCTACACCCAAACAGGCAGCCGGCAAAGCGGCAGCCTCCAAGCGCCAGGTCCGCCACAAGGGGTACCTCGCGGCCGGTCTCGCTCTCAATGGCGTACTGTCAGGCTACCTCTCCTACTTTCACCAAGGCGCGCCCATTCAGGTGCTCTCGTTTCTCCGCCAAGACTTTGAGCGCGTTCATGCCACTTCGTCCAAAGTGTTGCCGCCAAACCACAACAAGGAGCTATTTGCCCTCTTTCTGATGCCGTGCCATTCCACACCGTGGCGCTCGCACCTTGTGCACCCAGATCTGCACGCGTACGCGCTCACGTGTGATCCGCCGTTGCACACCAGCCCCAATACTGTCGAGAGGGATACATATCGCGACGAGGCGGACCGCTTCTATGACGACCCCGTAGGCTTTCTGAGACGCGAGCTGTTTTCGGGCACGCCCGCGCCGCCGCCGGTCTCTGTGCCCGGCGGCCGTAGCCCAGAGGCGGTGCCGGGTCTGTTGAACCCGCCGCGGTATATCGTCGGGTTCGAAGGCATAGAAACTTTCCTGAAAGAATTCCTCACAACGACGGAGGAAGGCAAGGCAATGGGTCTGAGACTGCGGCCTGTATGGAGGGGCTTTAATGGGTTGTTTCATGAGGATTGGCGTCGAGCTGGGAACATTATGGTCTGGGATACGGGCGTCTTTCACGATGCTCCGAGTGTGGTCTGATGTGCATGATGTATCAGTATACAACTTCAACAGCAGTTGGTGACGCACTACTTGCCATGTGTACACGACGACACGTCTCACTGCGTGCCATCTCCCTCTCAACGCCCGATTCAGTGCAGTACCACCCACGAGGTCATGCTCAGAATCATCAGCACGCACACGCCGTGAATTATATAATGCAAATAGTCCTCCTCCGTCTGCACGAGACTGCTCGACACGGCCAATAGGAACAGATAGAGCCAGATGAGGGCGAGCAAATAGATCCAAAGCTTGACTAGACGGCACAAGAAACCAGGTCTCAGGTTAGTCTTTCTGTATCCTGAGAAGGAGGGGAAGAAGAAGATGGAGAAATCGGGTTGGGGGGTAGAAGAGGATTGTTGGAGCTTACATTCTGTGAGGTTCATCTCCCTGGCAAATTTCATGGGATGGAGGTGCGGCAGGATGGCCATGAAAAAGATGCAAATAAAAAAGACTTGCACCAAGGATAGCAAGTTAGCAAATGTCACTTTTTTTCTATATCTTGCCTCGTCTACGAGAGGTTGCGTTGTGTTACTACGTACAGGCAATCTTGATCGGCCAACCGGTATATTCCTCTACTACGCACTCGATAGACATGGCGATCGAATCAACTCGTTGCAGAGTCTTGTATTGACGAATCCAGAGAAAATAGAGTAAAATAAGACTGAATCGTAGAAAGAAGACGAAAATGAAATGTTTTGAACCAGTCGATAAAACTTCATCAGGAGGAATGTTGAAGTACATGGTAGTTATTTTACATTCATATTCCATCATTTTATACTCATCGCTTTTGAATTCTATAAAGTTTTGCCATCATCAGAGTTTGAAAAACTCATTCTCATGGCTGCGAGATGGCGCAAAAGAGGCATCAGCCATGTTCAAACTCTGCCCGTATATAAGCCATCGGCCCTATGTATGTGTGTTTCGATTATCAAGTGGATCTTGCAGGGTGCTTGGGCCGCGCTGTTATCTTGCCCCAGATCGTCCTTTTACCCCAGCGCCCCTATCCGCAGTTCGCCAGAGCAAATGAAGCGACTTCAATTGATAATCCATCACTAGCAGGGTTGCAAGTATAATAATGTCTTTGTGACTTTTGTTATTGTGGCAAGTTTGTCGGAATGCATGTTCTTTATATGACAAAAGGAAAAACAAGACGAGACTCCTTATTCGAGTGCCCACACCCACCAGTTTTCCCGTTAAAGTACAGATTTGATTTAAAAAAAAAAATCCCCTCGCTCTCTGAAATAGCCATTATGGGGATGACAGTATTGCCACCT
Source organism: Beauveria asiatica (assembly GCA_038367545.1). Lineage (NCBI taxonomy): Eukaryota > Fungi > Ascomycota > Sordariomycetes > Hypocreales > Cordycipitaceae > Beauveria > Beauveria asiatica. The sequence continues at coordinate 45,322 of JAAHCF010000202.1, read as the reverse complement.
CACAGTGTCGCCCTTTGCCTTCTCATCGCCGATCAAGATACCTCTCGATTACGCGCCGAGGGCCATTTGCTTCTTGATCTCGGCAATGGCCTTGCCGGGGTTGAGACCCTTGGGGCAGGCCTTTGTGCAGTTGAGAATGGTGTGGCATCGGTACAGACTCATGTTATTCTCGAGGTTGGCCTGGCGCTCGGCGGTGCGCTCGTCGCGCGAGTCGGCGAGCCAGCGGTACGACTGGAGAAGAATGGCAGGGCCCAGGTACTCCTCCGAGTTCCACCAGTATGAAGGGCACGACGTCGAGCAGCAGGCGCAGAGAATGCACTCGTACAGTCCGTCCAGCTTCTTGCGGTCCTCCTTGCTCTGGCGGTACTCCTTGCCCTGTATCACACGTTAGTCGGGTTCAATTTCCACAAAAACCATGGCTGCCGAGAAGGTAAAAAGCTTACGTCGGGGGCGGGAGTGTCGCGCTGCAGGTAAGGCTTGATCGACTTGTATTGCTTGTAGAAATGCGTCAGGTCAGGAACAAGGTCCTTGACGACGTAGGTGTGAGGAAGAGGGTAAATCTTGACGTCGGCAGACGATTCAGCGGGAATTCGGCCTATCATCAATTATTAGAAAACCTTCCTCTCGATTTCGCCATCCACTAGCTAAGCATCACCATGATCGCTAGAGCCGTCATTTTCAGCACGTAATGGAATGGGCGTTCATACACAGGCAGGCCAAGGTGTTTTGACCGTTGATGTTCATGGCGCAGGAGCCGCAGATGCCCTCGCGACAACTTCTGCGGAACGTCAGGGTAGGGTCGAGCTCGTTCTTGATGCGAATGATGGCGTCGAGCATCATAGGGCCCGTCTTGTTGAGATCAATGGTGTAGCTCTGTAGACGCGGCTTCTCGGTAGGTGTGTCGGGGTTCCAGCGGTAGATCTGGAATGTCTTCATGCGAGGTTTCTGCTGCTCGACCTCGCTGACAGAGGCCATGGAGCGTGAAAAGGCAACGCTGGGACGGAGGGCCGCCGTCCTAGCCGTGCCGAGGACTCGCGTCGAGTGGCGGAGAGCTGCCATCTTGTGTGTGTGGTTTTTTGTTAGGCGGATGAGGAAGAAGTGGAAGAAGTAGACACGAGGAGATCGGCTACGATGATTGCGGCCAGCCAATTTGGTAGAGCATGTACAGATAGATTGAATTGGCCTTCAGCGCGGTGGGTTTGAAGTCTCGTCGGGAAAGTTACTTCTATGACGGCGGGAGGTGTGAGAAGATGGATTGCTGGCTTCCCTCGGCTATTACGCCCCCAGGCTTGTGCTATTTGACCGTCCTGACCAATCAACGGATGCTTATTGTAAATTTGGGCCTCCGCAAAACTCAGTCACGTGCACCGAGGGAAGTCGCCATTCGGATGTACTCGGGTGCAGTAGTAGCCGGAAAAGTATTGATCCGGTCAAGAAGCCGGTCTAAGAAGCCGGTGAGAAGCCGGGCATAAACTAACCTAGTAGTTAGTGGCCGCGATCCTAGTTAACTACAAGGACTGTCTCCAGTGAGATTCGGTCTTTTGTTAGCTAGCAAGAAACGGGCAATAAAATTACTCAATCACGTTTAGAGATGGAATCGAGAGGGAATAGATAGAAAACGGGTGTTTGTGTGTGTTTGTGTCGCCTATACTCCCGACCTCGCCTCAGACAAGGAAAACGAACCAGTCCGCACTGTCAATCAACGGCCTCTATCCCCATCTGGTCACCGCCGTCGAAAACCAAGATTCATCAAGATCAGACATATATTTCCAGCAGAGACCCCATATAGAAAAAGAAAGACCATGAAGCAACAGTCGAGCCTCCTGTCTGTCCCGCCTCTTTTTGATAGCTTTCCACCCAGTAACTTCAAACAAGCAACACCGAAATCATGAAGATCCCTTTTTCATTCGCCAGCCCTAGGCATACACTGTCATTAATCGCAGACCATTCTCCCAGTGTGTCTCTTTGCTCTAGATCCAGTCGAGCGCTGGGCTTCGCCACGTCGAAGCCTACGCGCAAGCGAATGTCGAGAAAAAAGACGAAACATCATGAATAACCAAATTGATCGAGTCGCTCAGAGCAAGGAAATAGTGATGATGAAAAAGCAAGACAATAGACAAAGGCTCGTATCTGGAGGCGTAACAAGCATCTGCAAAACAAAAAAAAAGAAACATTCAACTAGCCAAGAAGTGTGACGGCATGCCTTGCATCACGAGGCATAAGACACCGTGGCATCCCTCTGGCTGGGTATAATCGTTCGTTATATCATCTATTGATCAAGTAGCCGTTCGACTCGGAAGCACAAAGATTTAATCAGTTTTAGTTGTTGCTTCGATGGGAACAGAAGCAGCACCTTCGATTGCGGCTACTGGCGACTGAGAATGCTGGAGCTCAGCAGCTTTGGGTTCACCGGTCTTGGTTTCAGTTTCAACAAGAGGCTCTGACTGCGCAGCAGGAGTAGGCTCGGCTACGGGTAGCTGCTCCTGAACTGGAACCATCTGAGGCTCCCTGAAAGCCAAAGCCGGAGCTGGGACTTCAGCTGACTTGACCAGGTTCACACCTGCAGCAGCTTCTGCGGCGGGCTCTTCCTTGATTGTATCGACTGTTTGGTGAGCTTGCTCATTAGCAGTATGGGCGGGAGATTCGGGGCCTGCGTTCGGAACTGGTATAGCGATAGCGGGGGCGGGATGCTCAGTGGCTGGGGCTTCTCCCTTCTTGGGCGGCGTCTCCATCTTGGGCATTTCGCCTGCCGATTCGTCGCGCTTAATGTCAAGGCTCTTCCCACGGCCTAGGATAGCCGCGCTGATGCCTTGACGCTCACCCACTGCCGGTGGAGGTGACTTGTTACGCTTGTGGTCAGCATTTTCTTTGGCCTCGCGGTATTTATTCTTGATCCAACCGATGGGGCCCTTAGCATCGCCATCTTTGCTGTCGTACGACTCGGCAAAGGCAGCTTCTGAACCGTCCGCCTGAAAGCTCTTGCGCGCTTTGCTTGAGCTGGCGAAAGAGGTTGTGCTCATCTCCGCATTTTGATAGAGTCCCAAGTTCGGCTGAGGGAAGCCTTCACCGTTGCCATCATCCTTTTTGGTACCTAGCGATAGCCACCTTTTCTTCCTGTCTTTTCCCGGACTGTGAAGGAGCCCCGCTGCACGATCGTCTGCGGCGTGGTCGGGATCTGAGAGACCGTTTGCAGAATCGACAGGCGATGCTGTCGATTCCGTAACAGCGTTGTCGGTCAGCTTCGGCTCAGTTGGCCAAACAGTACTTATTGTGGGTTGCACTGGCTGGACAGTTGGCGATGAAGTGGCTTCAATCTTTTCGGTAGCAGCTGGCGTCGCGACTGATTCAGGCAAGGGTGGTACGTTGTCAAGAGGGTTAGACAGCTCGGTATTGGGCGATGCAACGTTGGAATGAGGAAGAGAGTTGCTCGAGCTGTGAGCACTCAGGTTCACTGCGCCGGGCGCTCTTTTTTTGCGCAGCTTATTGGGCTGTCGCTTGTCGCCTCCTTCCGTAGATGTCCTTTGGAAAAGGCTTGATACACTGCGTTCCTTGGTGTCCTTGACCAGCGGGGGAACATCGGGTGAGTTCTCCAGGAGGCGGTCTTGGCTATTTCCCGGCAAGATCTTATTGGTAGAATCGGGCGCAGCAATAGGCGTAGAGGGTCCAGATGCCATGGGTGCCTCTGAGAGTCGCACTGGGGTCAGTGGCTGGACGGAGCCAGCGGAGTCTTTATCAACTTTGGCGAATTTTCTGCCGCTGACAGCAGGGGACTTCTTGGATGGGACGGTATTGCTCCTACTAAGACCGCCCGAAGAAGAGGTGGCGGCGGCGGCTGCTGGAGTATCGGGCGTAGCGGAATCTCCATTTTTGGAGTTCTTGGACGAAACAGAGCGGTTTCGTCGGAGCTTTCCATCTCGCCGCACGCTTTCAGCGCCAGCGCTAGCGTTGGACGCAGTGCGGTTCATTTGCGTAGGTATCACTGTGCTGGGGGTAAGTGGTCCTTTGGGCGTACCAGACTGTACTTCTTTGACGGTATTTTCGTCAGCGGCGGTGCCTTGCATGCCGATTAAGAAGTGATCCTGGTTCTCGATGAGGAAGATGATGACGCATTGGTTAAGTCGATACTCCTCTGGGGCCATGGCATGCTGGGGATGCGACAGCATACCAGGCTGGAAAATGGCAGCCAAATTCTGTGAAGTCATGCGATTTTCTTCCGACTTGGCAGCAAAGACTGCTAGCAAATCGAGAATGTAAAGAAGAAGCTGACGGTTGAGTGGAGGAAGCTCGGTAATGAGACGTTGATATGTGGCGATGGCAGCTTTTTCGTCGAAATCGGGAACGAACTGGGGACCTTCGGCGTCGCCGGCGACTTGCTTGGTTGCGCCGCGTAGAGGATCGCGGAATCTTTCATACAAGTCTAGAGGAACAACAGGCTCGGGCAAGTCGTTGAGATATCGACGGAGAACATTGGCTGCGTCATGCACTGTATAACCATCCCAGACAAGACCCTTGCCATATCGATTAGGAGAGTCGAAGATGCTCTTGAGCTCTTTTATGCGCTTTTCAGAGCCGCTGAGGCGGAAGATGCCCTCGACGCCAGTGGCTAGAAGAAATATATTAGCAAGCTCAAGGGCGAGAGAACGGGACATGGCAAAACGCACCCTTTTCTTTCAAAAAGACGCCACATTTGGCGACGACAATGGGGACATAGCCATAAATGTAACTCTGGCCATTCTCGTCAATAAGAGAGATGGCGACGTTGGCGTAGGTTATACTTTGTCGCAGCGGTACACCAAAGATGCCTGGGGCTCGAGTCTCTGCAAAGGAGTCAGCAACGGCGCAGCAATAAACAAAAGACGGTGGTTGTGACGGCGCGCGACGGCCCAAAGTAGCGTAGGGGGATGCAATCTGTCAAGGACTGTCAAGCGACACAAATTTGCGATGGTTGGCAAAACAGCTAGACAGCTGGGGACACCCTGGAGATAGGTAGACGCCACACAGAGGGCTTGGTTGCGTCGCAGGTGGGCGGAAGGTGGAAAGCAGAACGCCGACCACTGACGACAGCGGCCAGGTAGCTCAAATTGCAATCCGTGGGCGAGGGAAGCTTTGAGGGCGAGGGATATCGGATGTGTGAATTCGTACCATGCTGGTCTTGATTTTTGGAGGGGAGAATGAAGCCTTTCCACCACGATTTGAGATCGCGTTTGTTGGGGGGCGAGGAGGGCTGGAAAGACGGCGATGTCTGTGAGCCGGGCTGCTTGGCAGTTGGGGTAGCAGAGGCCATTGTATTATTATTTCGGAGAGGAGCGACGGAGAAGGAGGGAGTGGCCGAGAAGCTGTCACTCGATGCGGAAGGGACGCCAGAAGCGTCGCGGTGGATCAGCGCTCCTCAACAGGATGAGGCCGACTCTGGCACGGCGTGAGCGGATGCGACGGCGAGTGAGACTGCAGATGAATGGTGCAATTGTAGCAAGGTGCTGGAGATTAAAATAAAAGAGTAGCAAAATGCGCTCGTCGTCGAGTCTTGGTCGAGTCGTCGTAGGGGCTGGTGAGTAGAACGGGTTTGCCTTGGCTGTCCAACGTTGGTGGGCGGCGGCGGTGCAGGAGAATCGAGAGGCGAGAATCGAGAGGCGAGCAGTACGTCAAAACCTATGTCGGGCGAGAAAGAGGAGGGCTTTCGGGCGACGAGAGCGCGATGTGTGGAAGAGCGACGTATGCGTGGGTGAGGGAATCGCGGGCGCTTGGGGGGTTGGCCGTGGTGAGGAATGATGAGAATATGCAGGTTGGAGGGTAAGGCAGGAGGCAGTGCTCTGCAGCGAAGGATGCGAGGAACATGTAACAAAGGCAAACAGGCGAGCACTGTAAATTTAGGTATTGGTAGGGCCGTAGGTACCTTGTGCTAGTCGAGGTAGTAGGCAAGTTTGGCGGCCAACTTGTACGGATACAGTTAGGTACCCAACTTTGTATACATGCACATGAACCTACGGATTACTCGTCCTTGGTATCTGATTTCTTTTTCTTTCTTTTTGTTTCCTTTTTTAAAATGTCTTGCTAAATATGCGGACCGACTGATTTTGCCAAACAAGATGGCAAGATGGCAGTCACCAGTGACAGCAGAAAAACACACCAATACCTGGGTAGGTTGGTAGGTAGGTAGGTAGGTAGGTAGTACTCTGTACTGATAGGTCAATAGGTACCTGAGGTATTGCGTCCTGGAACGGGCGAGCGCTGGTTCAAGCGCTAAACCCACGTCGAAATAAGCTAAAATAATAAAATAAAATAAAAACACCTTGCGGCAAGCAATTCCAGGTCCCAGGTACATACAAAAACCCGACAGCGGATGTGCTACCTGTAGGTAGGTACTTGGCCACAATAATCTGTGGCGCTGTCATTGTTGCTGCCATGATGGATGAGGCTGGTGCCAAGTGCCCTGTACCTAGGTATCTTTGACTCTCCCTACCTACACCCTATCAAGAGCTACCCAGTATTTACAGGCAAAACCCTGTATTATAATCTGTACTATCCGTACTATGGAGTAGTCTCTTGGACCTCTTTATCAGAAATCTGCCAAACTTTTTCAGGTTGGACAATTCAACTAGCCAGTAGACAAGGCCCAGCAAGGCCTGACCAAGTATCAATCACGTACCCGCCACCTCCATCCTACCTTTCCCCAGAGGCTGCAGGCCGTCAGAACACATCACTACCCTCCAACCTGGCCCGACTTTAAAATTAGCACAGCCGCCGGAATCCAGCCCTTGTCGCGCGCCTTGTTCCATGACGAAATACCATGTCGCAACAGCATTTGTGTTGGTGCATGACAGCTTGTGCGACAAGGACGGGCCCAGGGATCTATCCGCCCCTTGCCGTATCTCTGTCAACAGCCACAAATGATCAAGTTATTACGGACACAAGGAGCTGTACTTTCTCTGTTTCCAAAAACACGAGGGGGGGACCCAGTATGGCAGTATCGAGTCTAGCCCTGCGCCGCGCCATTCCCTGGCCAGAACGCTTGCGCCCCGGCGCAGCCAAGGTTTCAGTGCAAGCCGGTGTGGCTTGTGTTTTGGGGCGGCACGCGCCGTGGCCAAAGTATCTCGACTTTTCAACCAGCACAACCCTCTTCTTGTTAGTGTCATCAGTCATGTTGTGCTTGTTGCCCTGCGTAGTGGAGGATGCCCCGTCAGAGCCGCCGCTCGCTTCCTGCACGGTGCCAAGGAGTACAGTTCCAACTGGCGACACCAACCGTGGCCAACGTCACCACCCAGTGGCACCCACCAGCGACTCAAACAGGGTTGGCGATTGTTTCTGGACCTCGGGCTCCAGGTGTTCCATCCAGACAGTTGGCCCTGCGCCCACCTTGATACAAGGTATGCACGCATGGGCATGGCAGTGCGGGCGTGGGACTGACAGGCATGATTGATCTTGTACTGGTACCTTGTAAGACAGGTCATCTTACTATTTACCGATATTACAATGTTATTATTAGTCCAGCCTTGTGGCAGTTGACGCCACATGGTAAGTATCCGATCAACACAAAAGTGACGTGCAGGATACCCCAAGGCCTTGGTCATGACTGATGGCAGAATTGTGAACCTACATAGAGGTGAGACGTGATATTTTCAGGAGATTTTCATGGCCCTGCCCCTAATAACTACATAGTTATTGTAATTATTCCAAGCAAGACGGCAAGCTCCATTCTAGCTTTGTTCTAGCATGCATTACGCTAGGATCCGTGGCAATCTTGTCAATGACAATAAACAAATACTGGGGCAGCCCTGTGTCTAAAAATAATTCAATACGACAATAAAAACCCCCGAGCCAGAAATCTAGACCAAATCCATGACTACCAACCAAGAGTCCAACAGCAAGAGTCCAACTAACGACAAAGGTCCAAGAGCAAGAGTCCAACGGCCAAGGTCCAACAGCAAGACAAGTGATGCGTATATGTACAGGATAACAACGGCGATACTCCTCTTCGTCTCCAGTTTATTTCCTTGGTTCCATCCAAGCATCATCGTGCCAACTCCTCCGTACCCATTCTATAGCACCGTCTCCATCGCTCCTCTCTGCCGCATCCGGATCAGCATTGCGGCGACGTCGGGCGATTTCTTCTATTTCTTCTCCCAAGCACACCCAGTAGCAGTAGGTAGTAGCCTAGTAGGCTTGGTGCGCAACGATGCGAGATTCTCCCGCGTGGCAGCCAACGATCCATTTCATGCACAGCCATTGCCCACACATTCAACCCACACATTCAACCCACACATTCACCAACAGGAGCTAATAAACCAGTCAAACTGCCCATAGGTAGGCCTGTCCAACGTAGATCCGTCCTCCATTGTTCCCCCACCCCATGTGTTGTGTCTTGTCCTGGCGAGAAGTTTTTGGCACGTCAGATAGCCACGCTTCTAACCGATCGATGATCGCCCTGTATTTTAGCTGTAGAAATTACCCTTTTTATTTTCGTCTGACGTTCCTTTCCGAAAATAAACTAAATTCTTCTTATCAGGAATTATCTCATCTCGGAACTTGCCCTCACTAGCCCATCACACAGCAAAAGTGGACATTTCTTCGGTTGCTCGGCGCCAAGCAGGGCTGTTCTGTGAGGCCGTTCAGGTAATGGTAGCGCGCCATGAGGTCATTCACGTTGGTGTAAGCCTTGTCGTCGGGATTATGGGTAGCCTTGAAGCTGGGGCCTGATTTCATCTTGAAGAAGAAAAAAAGTTTATTTCACACGGTTAGGATATCTATATAAAAAGCAGGATTTATGACTCGACGTACGAGGCAGAGGCGACGGCATCTCATATGCTGCTGAAACTGCGGCCCAGGCCACGGAAACTAGAGAAATGACTTACGAATGCCATGTATGTAACACTACAATACTCAAAAGATGTAATGCAAGGCGGCTCACCCTTCGTCTTGGGAGTAATGCACCAGTAATTTATATTCAGCCTATAAGCCGCGCTTACTGGACGCGACGGGTGAGAGTTCAGTCAGTATGCAGCCTTTTGGTTGCGCTTGCATTCGAGGCCAGTAAGCAAGTATTCAATACTATATTTTCAAGTTGAAAAAGATGAAGCACCCAAGTGTTATGGCGCCTACCCTCTTTGCGGTTGTGCCACCTATGAGCCTTACATGTAGTGCTACCACTTCTACGCGAATCAAAGTCAACTAAGAATAAGGTATTTCGGGTGGAATACTAACATTGAATTGCAGAAATTAATGCATTCGAGATCCAATACATTCCGCTAGACATTTCAGCCTGATTTGGCTCGTACAAAAGTCATGGTCTCAAGTATAAGAAGGCAGCGATATCATGTATTGAATAGCACTCTTTACTCCATCCAGCACGAAAGTCACCGCGTTCAAAACGATACCTGATTCTCAAATCAAAATTCTTTCCCTTGTTGCACTCGGTCTCTCTTTTGTTTTGGCCGCCCCAGCCGGCGAGCAGTACCCAGAGGTCATCCCGCGTCCCGGCCTGCCCTCTCTCGAGAAACTCGGCCTCACGTCTGCCGAGCTGTATCAGTTACCAGTTCCCAAACTCCGTAACTGATACTTTGGGATCGGTAGCTGAAGGCATTACAGAAGGAATTCGCATTGACCGTGAAATCTCCCGCTTTTGCTACGCGGGCGACGCCACTGTCCTCGGGCAGGGCTAGGTTTTTACTCGGCGCTTCGTCGTACTGGTAAGAGCCACGCACCACAATCACGCCGCGGCTTTTTGAAACAAGAAAATCTCCCGCATCACAGACTGACGCCATGATATAGCCTCGACGTTTCCAATGCTGTGCTGTGGACCATTGATCACTGCACCCGGCCTGACCAGAGCTGCGCCGGTAAGACTTGTACGGACATGAAACGAGGGCCCCGATAACCTAAACATAGGCGCTAGGTATTCAAGCTGCCTATTGCAACGGAGACCTTCTGGTGGCCTCTGGCACGAGGCAGTTGTACGGTTAGACTTGGAGGCGCTGTGGACTTGCCGCACATACTGGATGGCCGCTATCAAGTTTGTGCAGACAAGGCGCGTGTTGAGCCTTGGGTCGCGCTCGAATGCTTGCCGACGAGTCATTATTGAAGAATGGGTGATTTCGTTTCTCTTTCAAGTCTAGGAATTTATCAAGTTGCTACAAAGCCTCTGGTGTAAATGCGATGCAGAAATATGTACGACGAGTAGGAAAATGAGCGTGCACCATGGATCTCGGTTCGTCTGGTGTGGGCGACGAGCCGGGCGCTAGACCAGAAGGCAATTGAAGCCGGGCCTGGACTGCAATGGAAATAATGGCAAATTCCGTGTAAATAGCGTCAACTTCCGGATCGGGATCTCAACCATGTCCTCACAGGCTATCCGTACTGCGAGAAAATGGGACCTCGAGTCTTTTTCCCAACGGGAGCTTCCGTGGAACTGGCGGGGCCAAGAAGGAAGGGCCAGGCAATAACTAACTAATTAAATAGGGAATTAACTATTTAGTTGATCAGAAATATGTCTACGCCTTGTAGCAGTACATTGAACAGCACAGAAGCTCGTAGGGCTCCCAGCCATATCTGCCAGCAGAACAATGGGCAACCGTCAACGTCACCGCTTCCCCCTCTTTCAACATCCATTCACCCCTCATTTTCTGAGAACCCCTTGATATGATGTTTCCTCCTCAGCCCAACGCCCCTCTTCCAGGAATCATCTACGTCAGGCTGCATGAAAGACGGCCCGGATGGGGCTGAGGCTCGAGCCTTGCTTGGTCATCGTCATCGTCATCGTCCCTGCTTGCATATCAGTGTTTCTATTTTTAGTCATCGGCTGCATTGGTTAAAAGAGCAGAACTAGAGCACGTAATAACTACGCTGAGCAGACTTTTCCACAGACTCTAGACATTTTAAACGCACTGATGCTGCAGCGCCGTGTTTCGTCGCGATTGGATGATGGGCTTGCTCAACCGTACCCTAGAGTCGTAATGGCGCGATTCGCTCGCTACAAATGCCTTGGCCCTGGAACAAGTTTTTGTTGACAACAAAGCACATATCACAGTCTTCTACCTCGAGATTATGCATGAAATGTGACATTTCTCGTAGTGACGGCCAGACACTTGTTATGAATGCCACAGAGACGTCATTTACGATTGTGGCATCAGCCATTTCGGAAAGACTCGGCAACCACCAAAGGGTTTAAAGGGAAATCGTGTATTTGAGCAAGAGTTTTGCGCGTTCAGCGACTTGGTTGTACCCGAAAGGATCAACCTAAATTTATTCTCAATAGTTTGATTTCAACAAGCTGCTATTCGTCGCTCGTTCGCTTCCAAAAGAAATCAGAACACGAAGCCGTACAGTTTCACTTTGCCGAGCACCAAACTCCTCAAATAGTACAGACTCGGATGCCAAAGCTAAAAGTTACTTGGAAAGTCTTTGTTCTGCTCGTTCTATGCCAATGTGCTTGTCTGGCTCGCCTTGCTGCTGGCCAGTCCAGACGCAAATGGAGCTCCCATCATTTCACTTTCGAGAGTACGCACCCTGTGCTCTGTGAACACGGGTACCTGCATCTTGGTCTCGCATACAACGTCTAGGGCGCAATTCGCCAATATTATCTCGTCCAGAGCTCTTCTGGCCTCGGTGAGCGATACTGACAGCTCGCTGTCCCACGGACCGTCGGGCCATCGGTGCTTGCGTAACAGAGCACCGCGGCCGTTGTGTACCACAGTTTCGGGAAACGAGACAGAACTAGGCGAATAGGCGCGGCAGAAAAGAGGTCAAAAAGGAAAAGCGGGCGTGATACCCTGCTGAAGCTGTTGTTGTACTGGCCAGACGCCTTGACTAGACGTTACTCGGCGACGTCGACCATCCTCACAGATACGATGCTCTTCTTCATGCGTGCGTGCTTTGCTTTTTTGTGTCCTGACGCAAAAGGTGATTGATAACGTACCGACCAGGCAGGCAGGCAGGCAGGCAGGCAGCTGTTTCATTGAGCGCCGTATTTATGCATCATTCTGCATGCTCCAAACGTACCATTTCCTCCATAGCATCGTTATGCAGTGTCGTGCAAACCTCGTTGCAACCGACCGTTGGTGAAAAGTATCAACAGTTTTCTCGATGGACGGGCTGTTGATGTTTTATATTCTAGCAAAGAGTTGCGGTATAACTGACCAAGAGAAAGCATCAACCGGCTTCAAATTCGCAGCGTCTTTGGTGGCTCGCTGCTGTCGCAATTACCATTGCATAGTCTGTCTCCTTTGGCTTACTTGATATCTAATTAAATTGACTCGCACAGCAGGACGGCCAAGTTCAGCTTTCGCGCCAGCGGCTGTGAGCTGTGTTACATGAGCAGGGAACAGATGGTGGCTGGTACGGAGCACGTTGAGCCATTATTCGGATCCGTACTCCGTAACTACAGTGCCAAGTGCTTCATAAAAGTTGATTCACTGAAATGGGTGAGACTGGCTTGTCTTGGCTGTTGATAAGTTAGTGCTCTGAGCAGCTGGGCTGGGCTGGGGGGTTTGACTTTGCAATTGGCGCCTTGCCACATGGGGCAACGGCTGCCGCAACGGTGATGATGGGCCTAAATAAATAGTGAATACTTTGCTGGGAGTGAACTGGAGCACTCGTTACTTTCGAATCATGGGCAGCAGATGCAGTTGTCGAGTGTGTTGACCAAGAATATCTAAAGGCAGAGCGTCGCCGCTCTGGACTTGATCATTTGAGTGATGCGTTATACACGGCCGTAGCTACCAGCTTTACAAGGCGGACCAGGCTACCGTTCCGCTGTCTTTACCGCAGGCTGTGCTGCGTGTCTCAGCTGCGCGAGCAACTTTGACCGGTGTGCTATTTATTCGCCGAGGAGTGAGCAGCGAATGCAGAGGGCCAGCAAAGTGTTCCCTTTTGTCTCGTGGTGTCGTCTCATTGATAAGATGCTGAAGCGCTGCCAGGAATCAACAGAGTATTAATCTGTACTCCGTAATCCGTACAGAGCTGACGGACTGTACTGCCCTGGCGCATTCGAATCTGTTGGCCCCCAATCTCACGCGGGACTGGTTGGATTGGCGGGGAGGAGGGTAATCAAAAGGCGCGTGACACAGCCTGCGGTGTGATTATGCAGTGAAGTCGCAAGTGAACAGACACGACACTTGCTGACAGGGTGAAACTGGTAGGAATATCCGAAAATGTAATAAATTATTGTGGCCTGCAGATTGTGGTGCCAACGTTAAACGTGCCAACGTCAAACGTGCCAACGGTCAGGTTGTCAGCGCGCGCCAGTTGTCCACCCAGGCAGGCTAGGCTTGGCTTACTCAGCCCAGTGTTAGCCTCGCCTCGCCTCTGATCAGCCCCGGCTTTGGTCACGTCGCTTTGCACCAGTAAATTGTCGTCGAAGCCGTTGCCTACCAACTTTGGCAAAGGCTTGTCAACCCTCGGATTTCGTCCTACATTAACTGGATGAATCCCGCCCGTTTCTCGTCGCACACACGCACGCTTTTGCTTTTGCTCTGCCATCAACGCCTACGCCTACGCCTGCCTGTCCGCTGTGCTGCTAGTTGCAGCCTGCTAATCGTCCTTTAATTCACAGCGCTGCTCCAGTGGCCGTTTCGCCGCAGCACAGCCAAGAGCCCGCGAATCCGCTGTTCGGGGTTCAGAGGCCAACCAACCCTCTGGTAAACGCCCAGCACAAGCTAGACGGCCACCCATTTCCAGCGGGTTTTGCGCCTATCCCAGTGCGTCGGGCTCGATTCTCTGCTTGATCGCCCCGGCTGGGTTGCCGTGTGTTTGCAGGAATGTCCCCGTCTACTGTCTCTGCGGGAGGTTCGCGTCCGGCTGGCTACGGACAGTCCTGCACCAACTGCTCCCGCGCCAAGTGCAAGTGTATTCTGGCCGCTGCTGGTGACGCATGCGAACGATGCAGTCGCCTCGGAAAAGACTGCCAGCCGATAGTCACGGCCAGGAAAAAGGTTGCCAAGAGGACCGCTGCGTCGCGGACGGCCCAGTTGGAGGAGAAGCTTGACGACCTCGTCTCCATCCTCAAAAACTCCCAAGGACATCCCACCCAAGAACAACAGCAGCAGCAGCAGCAGCAGCAGCAGCAGCAGCAACAGCACCTGCAGGATCAGATCGTGCAGCATCGCCAGCACCTAGACTACAGCCATATGCACCATGTGCCGCATGTACCGCAACAGACAAGATCGCAAACCACGGCTCTCGACTCGCTTGCCCAGGCCGCGACCACTGAGCGACACAATGGCTCCGGGATGAACCGCGCCAACGTCATTGATCCAAACATGGCCAGCGGCCACATGCAGCGTGACCCGACTGCTGAAGAAGCCGATGTTCATCTGGCAAAGTTTCGCACTTGGCTGCCCGGTCTGCCATTCCTTCACCTCCCTTCCGACATGAGCGCCAAAGCTCTAAGAATGGAGAGACCATTCCTGTGGCTGTCCATTATGAATTTAGCGTCAGACTCTCACTCACAGCAGCAATTCCTGCGCGACAAGGTGCGCAGAGAAATGTCGGAGCGCATCATCATGAACCATGAGCGCAACATGGACATTGTACAAGGCCTTATTGCAAACCTAGGATGGTATGTCTGCCTTGGCCCAACCTCAACCCACATCTAACGCCGCATGCAGGGCCACATTAAATACAGGACCTGGTGCCAGACCATTCGTCGTTTTGTTCTCGCAATTAGCGACGCTGGTCATTTATGAGCAGGGCATGATGCGCCCGCCCAATCAAGAACACTTTTCCTCGGTTGGCTTCAAGGCCTGGAATATGAGCACCCTCACGCCAAAAGCCCGCACAATGGATGAGAGGAGGGCCGTCTTGTCGTTGTGGTTTCTCACATCAATGTTAGTAACATGCAAGATACAAAATGCCACGGCGCACTAACGTTGGCAGATGCAACGCCCTCACTGCGCGGACAGAGACCCTGCCGTGGACGAGCCACATGGACGAGTCTCTAAGCATACTCGAACGCGGCGACGACCAATACCTCGATGCCATGCTCGCAACAATCATCAAGATACAGAGAATCTGCGACGAAGCGCACCGATTGCTCATGCAAGATTTACTTGCCAACGCACCTGAAAAGGACATTCCGACATATCTCTATAAACCAAGTCTCTTGGAGAGGCTCAACACCATCAAAGCAAATCTACCACCCCGATTTACTAACAATTGTTTGTCTGACCCTTGTTGTCAATGCTGTGACACGACTGACCCATGATAGACACCATTATTACACATCTTGTTTCGACAGAATGCCAAATCCACGCCATCGGCTTGTTCTCCAACCAACGAATACCAGAGACGCAGAGCGTTGCATCAATGTATCAGTGTCTTGTTTGCATTCGAGCATTTTACGACGCCTTTTTTTCTATTCCACTGGGCGACATTGCCGGTCTTCCACTGCACACATACGTCGCCCTCTCCACAATGCAAGTCATGTTATACAGACTCACCATTTCCGACAACCCCAACTGGGACAAGGACGTGGTACGGCAGACGGCCGACGTCATGGATATCGTGGACAGAACGATTGAGCTTTTTGAAAAAGTGGCGAGTGTATATCCGATGCGCGACCAGCACGTCCAGGGCAACCTGTTCCAAAAGGGCGCCAAGCAGATGCGCAACCTGCGTGCCATGTGGCAGCCCATTGTGTCGAAGCATTTCAGCACGATGCCCACTCCCACCAGCCAGCATAATAGCGCCAGCAGGGCCGCAACTGAGCAGCCTATGCTACTGGATACAATGGTGGACGGCGAACCGATTGACTTTAATGACATGTCATGGATGGCGGATATATTTGGGCCGTGGGGGGATATGCAGTGACGATTTTGTACAGCAGCATTACACCCTTCATCTTGGTCACTTACGAACTATGCGAAATGCACCTACGACACTATACGAATCTAATGCGAATCAACCTCTCAGCAATGTACATTCTGGTACGTGTCATGTCGTGCAACGGAGTTGGCGCGACGCACGCTGATGGACAGTGCCAGTCGAGAGCGGCGCAGCGCATAGGCCATTGCCACGTCCATGTAGCGACGTGATTAAGAGCAAAAGTTGCCAGACAAGATGCGACTGGCTGGCTATAAATCCAAGGCTATTTCTTCAAATACTACAGATGTATGCCCTGTGGATATGCGCCCGGGGGGTCTGAAGATGGCTGACTTTGTCGGTGGATATCTATATCAGAGCAGCACTGTCATTTCGCTGGCGGCGCCATCTCACGTCTTTCTATAGCGGAACATGTCCGGCTTACGCGATGAATGTGGCGTAAAAGAGAACATGTGCCCCATGATGCTGTATCGTGTATCGTACGGCGTTGGCGCTGTCGCGTGAAGCGAGGCTCGCCCGGGTTCGTGAAAGGCGTCCGCCACAGATGAGGCTCGTTAATAATCTACTGGTACAACACCGATCGTCTGATGACAACTTTCTCAAAGCCTACTTGCCCCCCCCCCCTGGCTCGCTTTTCTAGGACAGGCGTTCATCATCAGATGGCGCACGCACAAGTTCCAACGCGGCGAGCGGAGCCGAGTTACGCGAATCCCGTCGACCAGGGTGCCCATGTGGCTTTTCTAGATGCGAACAGATAAATAGTCTCACGGCTAAGCCTTGCGATTGCAAGGCTCACGCTCCAAGATGCCCCTGGGAGAACAGAATCCTGATGGATGCCCCATAGTGTTCACCATGACACACCATCAAAGTCAGTCAATATGCATGAACGGGAAACTACAGAATAGCCCCGCCGCGAGAAGAAACCCCAGAGAAGGCAAGACGATAGCTGGTAGAAAGGCGACCAAAGGCAATCTAAGCCTCCCATGGCCATCTCCGCTCGGGATTATTATATGGAGACCGGGACCGGCCATCTCAGCATAACGATTACCGAATCGGGATGACGGCAGGCAAGGGAAAGTCTTGGCTGCAGGGGAGGGGATTCAGCTTACATGCCCACTTCTGGTGCTCCTAAAGGGACTTGTTTGCATTGGCGTGAGACTAGGGAAAGCCGCCGGACCGGGATGGTGTCGAGAGGGTATAACATTATTTGGACAAAGGGGAAAATATTAGCAAAGGCTGTGAGATGGTAAAGAAAAGAACAATGGCAAATCGAGGGTCCGTCTATCGCCAGGGTGGCCCATGTGGGAGATCTATTTATGGCGGAGAGCCACAGAACAAGTGAGACAGTCTAAACAAACACGCTGCTGTGGGAAGAAATGACCCCAATCACATACATTTAAAAAACCAGTCATCTATTCGGTGGCGTTTTAGAAACAAGGGCAGCATGGTACATGGTACTTGATGGCAGTCGCACTTTAGTCCCAGCCAGGATTAGAGTTGTGCTTACTCTCTTGTCCTATTGTGGAAGCATTTCCCGTGCGGCGCTGCTGACTGACGGGGTTTGCGCGCAACCACCACCTTGACTAGCACCCGGGATTCGTGCAAAGTGGGCGCTTCATTGGGAATCAAGCAGGCAGCCAAAGAAAACAGCCAAAGAAAACAGCCAAAGGGCGATCCAAAGAGTGGCAGAATCTCAATGCGGGAATCGTGCTGCAGAAGCGTGGCAACTCAAAGGGCTCCATCGTGTAAGATGACGAGGGGATATGGCCCGGGTGCTGCGCCAGAGCTGTCCCCCAAGGCCGACAGATTTCGAACCGTGGCCCTGGTTGCATGCGGAGGCGTTTTCTAACTGCACAAGTGGGTGGGATTGGGAACTTTTCTTTATCAATACTGCAGTGCCCACCTGCCCGGGTTTTGTAGATGATGTTTCACACTGGTATACTTTCATACTGACAGGACGATCCTTTGAACGACTCTCAAATCTGCCTCACGTAGACAGCAGACTATACCGATATTTACACAAGAGTGAAGCAACGACGACTGAGTTGTAGTGGCGGAAAACACGGCAACATCTTGACGGCGTGGCAACAACAACAAGAAGAAACTCGGAAAGTATACTACAAAGAGGCGACAAGAAAAAGCCCCCAAGGTCTACCAAGAGGCGACATTACGCAAACGAGATCCAAGATGGGTCGCTCAAAACGAAGCCTCACCCACCCGCTGAACGGGCAGGCGTCCGAGTCTGGGTCCGCAGACCGCTCCCACAACCGGTCCGCGTCGACCGTCGCCGAGCTCCCGCCGCAGCTGCCCGAGATTGACCTGGAACCGCTCGACTTTGCCGTGCTCCGGGAGAAGCGCGCCTCCATGGCCACCAACCCGGACACAAACTACGGCCTCGACATGTTTGACGTGCGCCTGTCGTACAATGCTGCGCGCCGCAGCCTCATCCGCGACAAGGACGAGCTGCTGCCTGACTTTTCCGGCCTCGGCAGCGACGGCAACAACGACGACGACAAAGACCATGGCATTCCCGCCGTGCCGGACCTGCCTGCCGATCTCCGCGTCCTGCACTCGTCCAAGATGAGGGAGGTCCTCGGCATGGATCCCGCCGAGGAGACCGAGGTTGAGCGCGACGGCTCGTATACGCCGGATTCGGTGCTCAAGAAGAAGGCGGACGAGGCGGAGATGGCGGCGGCGGCGGCGGCGGCGCCCGAGTACATTCACGGCTGGAAGCTGTTTAGTGTCATGCTGGCGATTACGTTGGCGTGCTTCTTGTACTTGCTGGACGTGTCGATTCTGGTCACTGTGAGTTTCTCATGGGAAGCTGGTGCACATGACGTTGGGGGGTTTTCTTTGCTAACGCTGGTGTGATAGGCGATTCCCAAAATTACCAGTGATTTTCACTCTCTCACAGACATTGGCTGGTACGGGGCCACTTACAACTTGGCAAGGTAACGAATCATCCATCACCAGTCCAATGAGACGACAACCCTATACTGACAAAAAGACAAAAATCTTACAGCGCCGCTCTGCAGCCGCTCTCTGGAAAGTTTTACACCTACTTCCATGCCAAGTGGACCTTTCTCGCCTTCTTCCTCGTCTTTGAAATCGGCAACCTTGTCTGCGGCGTCGCGACGTCGTCGACCATGATCATCGTGGGCCGCACCGTCGCCGGCGCCGGCGCGTCGGGCCTCACCAACGGCAGCTTCGCCATCGTCACGGCCTGCGCGCCCATGGAGAAGCGCCCGCAGCTGATGGGCATCCTCATCGGCGTCTGCCAGATGGGCCTCGTGGCCGGCCCGCTCATCGGCGGCGCCCTGACCGAGTTCACCAGCTGGCGCTGGTGCTTCTACATCAACCTGCCCGTCGGCGCCGTCACCGTCGCCGCCTTTCTCGCCACCGCCATCCCCGACAAGCGCCGGTACGTGCAGAGCCCCGGCCGGCTGACGCTCCGCAAGATGGACGTGGGCGGGTTCCTGCTCTTCGCGCCCGCCGCCGTCATGGTGCTGCTGGCGCTCGAGTTTGGCGGCAGCAGGTACGCGTGGCGCTCGCCGACCATTGTCGGCCTGCTCGTCGGCGGCGGCGTCCAGGGGCTCCTGTTCCTGCTCTGGGAGCGCCGCGTCGGCATGGCGGCCATGATCCCGCTGCCCATCATCGGCAGGAGAGAGGTGTGGACGGCGTGCGTGGCCAGCATGTTTATGTTTTCCACCATGCTCGGCGCCGGGTACTACCTGCCCGTCTACTTTCAGACGGTGCGCGGCCTCTCGCCGCTGCGCGGCGGCATCGCCATGCTGCCCGCCATCGTGACGCAGCTGGTCGTCACCGTCGTGAGCGGCGGCCTGGTGCAGCGCGTCGGCTACTACCTGCCCTTTATGGTGCTCAGCGCCGTCGTCATCGCCGTCGCCAACGGTCTCGTGTCCACATGGGGCCTGCACACGCGCACGGTCGTCTGGGCCGGGTACCAGGTGCTGCTCGGCTTCGGCCGCGGCATGGCTTTCCAGATGCCCGTCATTGCGATCCAGGCGCACACCCCTCCCGCGCTGGCCTCGGTTGCCACCGCCACCATGGTCCTGTTTCAAACCTTTTTCGGCGCCGTATTCCTGGCAATCATCAACACGCTCTTCAACACCAAGCTGAAGCAAGAGTTGAGCAGCCGCGTGCCGGAAATCGGCGCCGACAAGATTATCAATGCCGGTGCGGCCGATATCAGGAGCGTTGTCCCGGTTGATAAGGTTGATCAAGTTTTGCAATCGTATTCGCTCGGTGTCAACCAAGTATTCTACGCCATTGCAGCCATCTGCGTGTGCATGTTTGTCTTCTCGTGGGGTACTGGCTGGACCGACATTCGCAAGAAGCCGGACCAAAAGAGCGGCGACGTCTGAGATGTCGGAATGTCATTTTACTTTTCTGATTATTCTCAAGTTTATTGTTTTCATTGCTTCGTTGGTTTTAAAAGGTTTAATTCTGCGGATGGCGATGACGAGTTCATCGACTACTTGATTCGTGTTGACTTGTGGCTTTTTTTCTTCTTGTTTCTCAGCATTATTCATACACACACTCACCCTCATTGTTGCTGCATACATGGAGTTTCGGCTTGGTTCTGCTTTTGGTCCCTTATAGGCATTTGGAGAGTTATTGAAGCATACTTACCACATGCATGCTGAGGTTCCCATCAGGCAGATTATTATCGTATATATTACGACTTGAACGCACATTGAAACATAAATGTACCAACTATAAAGACCATCTCAATGTACCGCGAGTAATAGAAAGCGACAGCAATCTAATTGTAGAAGAAAAAAGCATAATTGATCTTAGTCATATGTGCAAGTGGCGGGCGGCTGAAGTGCTTGGATATCGGCCGCTTGCCATGAGTTCTGGCTAGTTGACCTTGACTGCAAACCTCCATCGCACACAACACTCTCAAGCACATTTTCATCCAATGCTGCGAACACTAGCCGGTATTCACATCAGAAATACCTATCAAAATAACGCTCTCGATGGAGCGTCAGCGAAACCATCAGCCGCGGCCGCCAAGAGGGAACAATCGCGGCGGTCGTGCTGGCAGAGGCGGTAGAGGAGGTGGTGGACGAGGTGGAGGCCAGGGCCACAGAGCACCAGCCACGCCGCAGCAGGCGGCCGGCACCGTGCCTACGATTCGACAAGTCGTCCCTGGCGCAGGTGTCTTTGTCATTCTCAAGCAAGACCAGCCCACGGGGAGAGAAACGCGCGGTGTGGTGGGCGAGGTGCTCACGTCGGGCAACCATCCGCGAGGCATCAAGGTGCGCCTGCGCGGAGGCCAAGTCGGTCGAGTACAGCGCCTGGACAAAACATCAGCTGAGGATGCGGGCAATGAAGAAAAAGGGCTCGCCGGGAACGATACGGGCTCGTCGTATACGCGGCCGCATGCTGGCCCTGCGCGCGGAGGAGGAGGAGGAGGAGGAGGCGGCGGTGCAAGGTTTTCGCATCGATATACGGATGTGCGCAACGACGACTACCTGGAAGGACCGCCGGAAAGAAGCTTGGCGGATTTTCTGCCAGCTGGATTTGGGGAACCTGAAGCGTCCAAAAAGGTGGCGGCGCCGACGGTTCGTTGCCCAATGTGTGAGGATTTTGAGGGTGACGAGGTGGCAGTGACGCACCACATGGATCAAGTGCATCTCGTTTGAGAGAGGAAACGGAAGCCAGGCTGGCATTGTCTTTTGACCCGATACTGACGCGATACATGACAAAATCTTACTCGACAATGAATTGGACACATGAGAAACTTGTGAGCATTGTCAACGGAACGACATGGATGAGACTGTCGGCTAAAGGCATGGTGGAAAGGGGTTCTAAGCTAGACTTCTCGCATGGGTTCTAGGATAAATACTACGATATTGCTTGAGAACACGACATACAAGGTTTAGCTTAATTGCACATGATTTGATATCCAAGTAAACATTCTGTTTGGCAGATCCTTGCATCTATGCTTGGAGTAGCCTGGGTGGGAGGAACGCAGGACAAAAGTCAAGCTGTATGTAGTATGATAATGTATAAACGATCAAGGGAAATTATAAAAGTCGGCTGTGAGAACAGACAAAGAAACTGAATGGGAACCCCAAGCAATGATTAACTGTGCTGAGGCTGTCACCAAACAGAGATACCGTACGTACGCTGCCAGCTGGCGAAGCTCTGTTGACATCTGTTTGCAAGTGGCAAGCGGCAGCTTTTCGCTTGGGCATAGAGATTGGCACTGCCCTGCAACAAACGCATGTGCTAAATTTATTTATTAGCCAACCAGACGTGGCCCTGTGGGACGGAACATGATTGATCCACCCGTTTCCAAATAGATTGGGGCAGCCCACTACCCGGGCGTGCCTGAGCCAATTACGCTAGCGACGGTGCAGGCAGTGGTGCGTTCAGTGCATTTTGGAGCGCTGCTTATTAGCTTTCGCCTGCTTGGAACTGTCTGCGTAATGCCAACTCATGCTAAATCGGTACGTACCTTCATGCTCTGCACTTTCCCCAGCAAGGACACCTCGCGCAAGTGACAAGGTAAGCCCTCCACCAAACAGCCTGCCTGTCTGCCTTCTCCTTAACCTCATCAAACAACCCTCATCTCATCCAAACACGCGACGATTCTTCCGTCCATTTACCCCCACTTCGGAAGCCCTATCTCGCGACATTCTTTCATTTTCATCCAGTTTAATTCTGCTGCGTATCACTCTGTCTGCTTCAGCTTCTCTCCTTGCTTTGCGCCTCCGCCGCGCCGAATCCGTGCATGGGCCTTGGGCTACAAGCTTCCAACTCCCTAAACGTCATCGAAGAGCGCCTCGTCGCCCCCCGCCAGCCTCGAGTCCGCATCCTTTTTGCTGCGAGCTTCTTCTACGCAGCTTGCATTAGAAGCACCGAGCTGTCTTTTCACCGATTCCGGACCTTATAGATTCACACCCGGCGCCATGGCGCCCCTACCCATCCAGTTTCAAGAGCTCGTCCAGCTCGCCAGTGTCGGTGTTGACGCGCCATCCATTGGCTTCAACTCCTGTGTAAGTTCTTCGATAATGCTCACGATGGTCTCGGAAACTTGATGGAGCTAATTGGACATTTTCCCCCGCCCCGCAGACTCTCGAGTCCGACTCATACATTTGCATCCGAGAACAAAAGAGCGAAGGAGCCCAACCAGAGGTTGTCATTCTCGAGCTCAAGAATGGTAACACTGTCACACGTCGGCCCATCAAGGCCGACAGTGCTATCATGCACTGGAATAAGCATATCATTGCTCTCAAGGCGCAGTCGAGAACGCTGCAAATCTTCGATCTTGAGCAGAAGAAGAAACTCAAGTCCTCTACGATGAACGAGGATGTCCAGTTCTGGAGATGGGTTAGTGACAGTACTCTCGGTCTTGTCACCACCACCAGCGTATACCACTGGGATATTACCGATGCTGCTCAGGACAGCCCCGTCAAGGTTTTTGACCGCAATGCCAACCTCAACGGCTGCCAGATCATCAACTACCGCGTTAACAGCGACGGCAAGTGGATGGTCGTCGTCGGTATCTCCCAGCAGCAGGGCCGTGTCGTCGGCGCCATGCAGCTCTACTCCAAGGACCGCGGTATCAGCCAGGCCATCGAGGGTCACGCTGCCTCCTTCGGTACCCTGCGCCTCGAGGGTGCCCCTCAAGATACTAAACTCTTCAGCTTTGCTGTGCGCACTGCCACCGGCGCCAAGCTTCATGTTGTCGAGGTCGATCATGCCGAGTCGAACCCAGTCTTCCAGAAAAAGGCCGTCGACATCTTCTTTCCTCCCGAGGCCACAAATGACTTCCCTGTCGCTCTACAAATTTCTCAAAAATATGGCGTCATCTACATGGTCACCAAATACGGCTTCATCCATCTCTACGATCTCGAGACGGCTACACTCATCTTCATGAACCGCATCTCAAGCGAGACCATCTTCACAACGTGTGCCGATAGTGTCTCGGCCGGTCTTGTGGCTATTAACCGCAAGGGTCAGGTGCTCTCGGTGACCGTTGATGAGACCACCGTCATTCCCTACCTTTTGGAGAATCCCGCCAATACCGAGATCGCCATCAAGCTGGCTTCGCGAGCTGGTCTGCCTGGTGCCGACAACCTCTACGGCAGACAATTTGAGCAATTGTTCAACGCCGGTAATTATCAGGAAGCCGCCAAGATTGCCGCCAACTCGCCCCGTGGCTTCTTGCGAACCGCCGAAACCATCGAAAAGTTCAAGCGTCTTCCTACCCAACCTGGCCAGATGGCCTTTACCCTTCAGTATTTCGGAATGCTGCTCGACAAGGGCTCCTTGAACGAACACGAGACGATCGAGTTGGCACAGCCTGTGCTGCAGCAGAATCGTAAGCATCTCCTCGAGAAGTGGCTTGGTGAGAACAAGCTGGACTGCTCCGAACGACTCGGCGACATGGTTCGCCCTTATGACGTCAACATGGCCTTGACCATTTACCTCAAGGCCAATGTGCCCCAGAAGGTTGTCGCTGGATTCGCCGAGACTGGCCAGTTTGACAAGATCCTTCCGTACTCGGCCCAGACTGGCTATAAGCCCGATTATATTCAGCTGCTTCAGCACATCATCCGTGTCAACCCAGAGAAGGGTGCCGAGTTTGCTACAGCCCTCGCCAACAGCGAGCAGGGCCCTCTGGTAGACTTTGAGCGTGTCTGCGACATCTTTCAGTCACAGGGCATGGTTCAGCAGGCCACTGCTTTCCTCCTCGATGCCCTCAAGGATAACAAGCCTGAGCACGCCCGTCTCCAAACCAGGCTTTTGGAGATGAACCTGATGCATGCTCCTCAAGTCGCGGAGGCGATACTGGGCAATGACATGTTCACCCACTTCGACAAGGGCCGCATTGCCCAGCTTTGCGAACAAGCTGGTCTTCCTCAGAAAGCCCTGGAGCTCTACGAGGACCCCGAGGCCATCAAGCGCGTCATTGTCAACATTCCAGGCAGCCCCAACTTCAACCCCGAGTGGCTCTCCGGCTTCTTCGGCAAACTGTCCGTCGAGCAGTCTCTAGATTGTCTCGATGCAATGATGAAGGCCAACATCCGCCAGAACCTACAGTCTGTTGTCAACATTGCCACCAAGTACTCTGAGCTTCTTGGGCCTGTCCGTCTGATTGATCTATTTGAAAAATACAAAACTTCCGAGGGTCTCTTCTACTACCTGGGAAGCATTGTCAACCTGTCTCAGGATCCCGATGTGCACTTCAAGTACATTGAGGCTGCCACGAAGATGGGCCAGTTCAACGAGGTCGAGCGTATCTGCCGTGACAGCGACAGCTACAACCCCGAAAAGGTGAAGAACTTCCTCAAGGAGACCAAGCTTCCCGAGCAGCTTCCTCTCATCATTGTCTGCGACCGATTCAATTTTGTCCATGACCTCATCCTGTTCCTCTACCAAAACAAGCACTTCCAGGCTATTGAGGCATATGTCCAGCGTGTCAACCCCTCGCGCACTCCAGCTGTTGTCGGTGGCCTGCTTGATGTTGACTGCGAGGAGAGCATCATCAAGCAGCTTCTGAGCACTGTCAACGCCCAGGAGATTAACATCGACGAACTCGTCGCAGAAGTCGAATCTCGCAACCGCCTCAAACTTCTCCTTCCTTTCCTCGAGGCCACTCTCCAGGCTGGCAACCAACAGCAGGCTGTCTTTAACGCTTTGGCCAAGATCTACATCGACTCGAACAACAACCCTGAGAAATTCCTTAAGGAGAACGATCAGTACGACACTCTGACTGTTGGTAAATACTGCGAGAAGCGTGATCCCAACCTCGCCTACATTGCCTACTCCAAGGGTCAGAACGATCTCGAGCTTGTTAATATTACCAATGAGAACTCCATGTACCGCGCTCAGGCTCGTTACCTACTCGAGCGTTCCGACGGTGAGCTGTGGAACTTTGTCCTCAGCGAAAACAATATTCACCGACGCTCTGTTGTTGATCAGGTCACTGCCACTGCGGTCCCTGAGTCGACTGATCCTGCCAAGGTTTCTGTCGCTGTTGCTGCGCTGCTTGAGAACGACCTGCCTCTCGAACTCATTGAGCTGCTTGAAAAGATTGTTCTTGAGCCGTCCCCCTTCAGCGACAACGAGAATCTCCAGAATCTCCTCTTGTTCACGGCTGCCAAGGCTGACAAGGGTCGTGTCATGGACTACATTCACAAGCTCGATGGTTATAACGCAGACGAAATTGCCACCTCCTGCATTGACGTTGGTCTGCACGAAGAGGCCTTTGAGATTTACAAGAAGGCTGATAACAAGTCTGCCGCTGTCAACGTTCTCGTCGAGCACGTAGTGAGCATTGACCGGGCCCAGGCTTATGCCGAGGAGGTTGATCTGCCCGACGTATGGAGCAAGGTCGCCAAGGCCCAGCTTGACGGTCTGCGTGTCACCGACAGTATCGAATCCTATATCAAGGCCGAGGACCCCTCGAACTACAACGAAGTGATTGAAACTGCTACTCATGCTGGCAAGGATGCGGATCTCGTTCGCTACCTCCGCATGGCCCGCAAAACTCTGCGTGAGCCTGCCATCGACACCGCTCTCGCCTTCTCGTACGCCCGATTGGACCAGCTACCCGAGCTGGAGGATTTCCTCCGCGCCACTAATGTCGCCAACATTGATGAGTCCGGCGATAAGGCCTACAACGAGGGTCTCTATGAAGCTTCCAAAATTTTCTTCACCAGCATCTCCAACTGGGCCAAGCTTGCCACTACCCTCGTCCATCTCGAGGATTACCAGGCTGCCGTCGACTGCGCCCGAAAGGCCAATAACATCAAGGTCTGGAAGCAGGTGCACGGTGCTTGCGTCAACAAGAAGGAATTCCGCCTGGCTCAAATCTGCGGTCTGAATCTTATTGTCGATGCTGAGCAGCTGCAAGAGCTCGTCAAGGACTACGAATACAACGGCTATTTTGATGAGCTTATTAGCCTTCTCGAGCAGGGCCTTGGCCTCGAGCGTGCTCACATGGGCATGTTCACTGAGCTTGGCATTGCTCTGTCCAAGTATCACCCCGAGCGCCTCATGGAGCATATCAAGATCTTCTGGTCTAGAATGAACATGCCAAAGATGATTCGCGCATGCGAGGAAGCAAATTTGTGGCCCGAGTTGGTCTTCTGCTACTATCACTATGACGAGTTTGACAACGCTGCTCTTGCCGTAATTGAGCGTCCTGAGAACTCCTGGGATCATCAGCAGTTCAAGGAGATTGTTGTCAAGGTTGCCAATCTGGAAATCTACTATCGCGCCATCAAGTTTTACGTCGAGCAGCATCCCTCGCTGCTGACCGATCTTCTCGCTGCCCTAACTACCCGAGTTGATGTCAACCGCGTGGTAAAGATGTTCCAGAAGAATGATAGTCTACCGCTCATCAAGCCCTTCTTGCTAAACGTGCAGAGCCAGAACAAGCGCACTGTCAATGAGGCTGTCAACGATCTGCTCATCGAGGAGGAGGACTACAAGACGCTCCGCGACTCGGTCCAGAACTACGATAACTACGACGCCGTCCAGCTGGCTGCCCGTCTCGAGAAGCATGATCTCATTTTCTTCCGCCAGATTGCCGCAAATATTTATCGCAAGAACAAGCGGTGGGAGAAATCCATTGCCTTGTCGAAACAGGACAAGCTGTTCAAAGATGCCATTGAAACTGCAGCCATTTCCGCAAAGGCTGGCATTGTCGAGGACCTTCTTCGCTACGTAAGTATTACCCTGACTGCCCCAATTCAGCAATTACTAACTGCGCCATAGTTTGTCGACATTGGTCATCGCGAGTGCTACACCGGCATGCTGTATGCTTGCAACGATCTTATTCGTCCAGATGTCGTTCTCGAACTGTCATGGCGCCATGGTCTCAATGACTTTACTATGCCCTACATGATCAATATGCTTTCCCAGCAGACCAAGGAGATTGCTCTTTTGAAGGCCGACAATGAGGCCCGCAAGGCCAAAGAGAAGGAGCACGAAAAGACGGAGGACAACACTCCCATTCTGGGTGCAGGCCGCCTGATGATTACTGCCGGCCCTGGCGGTCCCGCCTCGCCCGCTCCGGTCTATGGCCAAGCGAATGGTTTCGCCCCTCAGCCCACTGGATTCGCCTCTCAGCCCACCGGTTACGGATTCTAAGAGTTGCAAGTAATGTTTTCTTGCGATGCGGCCTCATGATGATTTAATGCGGAGGGCTGCGCCGTCTTTTTGAAGGCCTTGATTATACTGTATTCAACCTTTTTTAAGGCCTGGTGGGATCAGGTGCAGGCGTACTTGGGCAAAACTAAAAAGAAATGCACGCGGGACGAAAGCGAATCTATTTTGGAACTGCATGGCCCATATGGAGGAGGAGGGAGGAAAATCTACGGATGTAGTAGAGAAGAGCAATGGGCATTTATTGCGATTGATCTCGATGCTATGTTGTATGCGGCTTGCGCAAATGACTTGCTTTTTATGAGGAGAGGGAAATAGAGGGAGTGAGCTGAGTCGAGGTGAAAGCATTCACGAAACTTGCAAGCCAGAGTGGCCACTTTGTGAGTGTTGTATGTGTATGATAGTTTATTCGATTAATGCTGCTATTTGAATTTCGACTACTACCTGAAAAAAACCATGATGCCATTCAACGATGTGATTGCTTGCTGCCTACCTGATAATGTAAATGTAAAGACGAAGAATAATACACTGTCTCATAACACAAGATGCCCCTCTCCTGTCTACCTACCCTGATTATCGCGTAATGATTGACTCGACCAGACCTTGCAGAGAGCGCTTGATGGGATTTGGCTTGGGGTTGGCAATCTTGAGCCACTCGCCATTAAAGGCGTTGATGAGCCAATTATTGAGTTCTGTAGTTTTTGTTAGTCAGAATCACTTTTTTTTTTTTTTTTTTTTGAATAATGTGGTTGGTGGTAGTAGGGTTGATTTCTGTTCAACATACTGTCAAATACAATCTTGTTGGCATTATGAAAGTAGATGCCATGGTCGCTGTCGGGAAAGACGTGGACGTCGTAATTTTCAACGCCCGCGACGTCGAGGTCGTCGAGGAGGGTGAGGGAATTTTGAAAGTGCACATTGTCGTCGGCGGAGCCGTGCATGATGAGGAAGCGCGTGGCCTGGCCGAGGGCAGAGGCGTTGGCGATGCGGGACGCGTCGTAGCCGTCGGGGTTTTGCTGCGGTGTGCGCATGTAGCGCTCCGTGTAGACGGAGTCGTAGAAGCGCCAGTCGGTGACGGGGGCGACGGCCATGCCGTAGGCAAAAGTGCGGCCGGCGTCGGCCTCGAGCGTCTTGAGCGTCTGAAAACCGCCGTAGGACCAGCCCCAGAGGGCGAGACGGTCGGCGTCGACGTAGTCGCGGGCGGCAAAGTGGCGGGCGGCGGCGATGTGGTCCTGGGCCTCGATGACGCCGAGCTGGTCGCGGACGAGGACGCGGTGCGCGCGGCCCTTGAAGCCGGTGCCGCGGGGGTCCACGGTGACGACGACGTAGCCCAGGCTCGAGGCGACGTAGGACTGAAAGTCAACGGCGAAGCGCTTGGTGACGGTCTGGGAGTTGGGGCCCGAGTACTGCTGGAAGAGTACGGGGTACTGTTTCTGCGGGTTAAAGTGCGGCGGGCGGCGCTCGACGTAGTTGAGCGACACGTTTTCGGAGATATCAATGGTGCCGTACTTGAGGACGGGCAGCTCGTGCTTGCGGGCGCGGTCAGCCAGTTCGGCATTGACCTCGAGGACGCGGCTGTACGGGGCCGCGTTGGAGGGCGTGGCGACAATCTTTTGCGTGGGCACCTTGGGCCCGCGATTGGAGAGCAGCGCGTAGCCGGCGCCAGAGGAGAAGCTTACGCCGTAGTAGGCTTCTTCGGAGACGTCGGTAAAAGGCTTGAGTTGGGATCCGTCAAGCTTGACCGAGTAGACGTGGCGCTGGATGGAGGATTCCTTGGTACCGACAAAGTACACGAGGTTGTTTGCCAGATCGACAGCCGAGGGCGCGTCCTCAACCTCCCACTGGCCCGAGGTAAGGAGGACGGGCTCGCTGTTGTTGAGAGGAGTAAAGTAGCCAATGTGCTCGTAGCCCTCGTGAATGATGCCGTCGATGTAGCCATCGTATCGGCGGCCCTTGGACCAATCGGCGGGGATATACGTCATGGTGTGTGAAATCTCAAACCAGCCACCATCAATGTCCTTGACATTGACCGAGTTGACTACCTTGCCCTTGCGATTGGCGACGTCAATGAGCAGGACCTTGAGGAAATCGCTGACTCGGTTGGTCTCCTTTACTAGGAGCTTGTCGCCAGCCCAGAGGACGTTATTGATAATGCGGTCATCTGGAGGAAACTCGCCCTCGGTCTCTGCAGAAAAGACCTCGCCAGCATCCACATCGAACAAGAGGAGGTCAACAACCGGGTTGTGCGAGCCAGCTTTGGGGTACTTGATGTTGACGACATCAGGGTAGGACTCTTCGCCTTTGATGGGCGCTGTGCCGCTGGGCCGTGACTTGAAGTACTGAATGGGGTATTCAGGCACACCAGTCTCATTGGTGCGTAGAAATGCGAGATACTTGCCATTGGCAGACCACCAAGTTGCGCTGTTTCCGCTAAAGACCTCCTCTTCATATACCCAGTCCGGGATACCGTAGAAGTATTCAGGACCGCCGTCTTTGGTAATTTGAACAATCTGTTTACTGCCCTTGATGTGACGAATGTACATGTTGTTGTCACGGGTAAAGGCAATTGCATCGCTTTGGGGGCTCCAGGTGGCGAGCTGAATGCGAACGTCATCTTCAAATGGAACCAACGGCTCTACAGCCTGAGTTTCCACATCCAAGATGTAGTACACGGCAGTGTATGAATGTCGCCAATTCTTCTCCTTGTAAACAACAAGGAGGACACTCTTTAGATCTGGGCTCGGCATGAGGGTTGTGGGATGATGCTGCCGACCGTTATGTGTAAAGGAAGATTGCTTCATGAGGATTTTGGTGCTGACAGCATCCGCAGCAGCATCGGGTGTGTCTTGGCTGTTGCGAACATCTTCGACAACCAAGAAGCCGTCATCACTGGTGCCTTGCTCGAGAAGCAGACCGTCTTGACCATCCGGGCTGGCGATCCAGCTGATGGACTGGTAGCTTGGGGTCCAAAATCCAGACTGGACCTGGTCCAGGGTGACGGGCTTGCCGGAGCCTCGCGTGTCGGCGTCGGGGTCGTGCTCGGTGTCGCTGGCATGTGTGTGGCCGCCAGTGAAGAGAAAGAGGCCAAGGCCAAGGCCCCAGAATGCGATGAGGACAGCAAAGGTGATGAAGAGCACGCGCTTCAAGTTGCGGTCCATTGGTATTTGTTTGCCGTTGGCGGCGGCGGCGGCGGCGGCGGCGGCGGCGGACTGAGGCAGAAAGGGGCCGCTCTCGAGGTCATTACTTTGGTCCTCATCATCGTCGCGAAAGGGGCTGAATTTGTTTTCGGTGTCGCGGTGGCTCGTCTTGCGGTCGGATGGCTCCTTCTCCACCTCTTGTTGTAAGCGGTCGAATACAAGGCTGGTTGTGGAAGCGGAAGAGAGCGACGCTCGCGACGACGACTCTGGCTGACCGTCGTCGCCTTCCGCGTCGGGGCGGTGGGCTTGCAGAGAAGCCATGGGTTTGGTAAGGCAGGTCGCGGGGGGTCCGTGATGATGTATGCGAATGGGACGAAAGTTGAGTAGAGAGGAAGAGCGAGGTGGTGGCCAGCAGGCGGAATTAGAATGACAGCATTGCTAAAAGGGTCGAATGGCGAGTACCTTTGTCGTGAGTATCGGAGGCCAAGGCGACGATATTGAAGATGACGAAGGCGAGACTGGCATGCAGGGTTGAGTGACTATTTACCTACCTAGGTAACTATGTACAGTGCTGTACTTGCAGCTCCGGTGACGATGGGCGGACGTTGAAGGGGGCCACCGGGGGGGGTCAGTGAATTAGTGGGACGTTTGTCCGTGAGGCTGTACAGAGTAACTAGGTACCGACTAAATACCGAAATATTTAGATATTTTAGTAGTCAAACACGCAAGTTGAAATGTATCAATTGTTTGGTAACTGTAGCATTACAGCGAGACTTGATTGAAATTGCGTCGGGCGGATACCGTTTTCGAAATCAATATGCCAACGGCATTGCTGGTGAGAAATTGCACAATGACTCGAGTATCTAATTAATTCATACGATTGCACGGGCACGACAGGTACTTGGCCATGGCCGTGCGCCAAGTTCTGGCCTCAATAAACATGTTTCTCGGGCACCATATGCTTTCAAAAAAAAAAAACTCTCTTTTCTTTCACATTCATTTAAATAGTTAGCACCTCACAAGATGATTCAAATTGTCCTCGATTCCTGCCCGCCACCTATTTTTGTCACATTCCCATTCGCTGCGCCGACTGACGCTAGCTACCCAACTAACATCAGACGACCGCTGAGACAGTTGCATGAGTCCAGGCAACCGGCCGCAGCTTGGCCAGCAAACACTATCGTGACAGTCTATGGTACGATTCCATTCCGATGGCCGGTGGTCTGATGGCCATGTCATGTGGTTTTTGCGTTGCTGGTATGGTGGTGCACTTGTTCACATTTGGTGACAACCAACAACCAAACACTTAGGTACCTATACAGCACTCGCACAGTCTGCAGAAACCGACATACACTAAACGAAATCATCGTTATCGGCAAGTTGGGTAGCTGATTCTCTTGCTTGCCTATTTTCTTTACCCTGTTCACTTTTGTTCATCATGTTTTTGTTTCTTCGTTTTCTCCCTCTATGAATACTCTCCCTTCTAGACTCCTCCTTCTTCCCTATACGCCCAACTTGGCAAAGATACAATGGCTTGTTCCCTCATAACAGATGGCCAACCTATTGCTCTGCCTCCGCTTTAGCACTGAGTACATCTTCGAGACGTGTGTAGAGTTTGATCCGGGAGTCTCCATCTCGAGTTTTCAGCCAGTGTCGCTGAGCCGACGCTGTCAAACTCAGGTGCCGAAACTAACGCGGAAAATCTTGGCGAGTCCGACTTTATTGCATTTTCAGTAGAAACCATCTCTAGTCAATTGTCGGAAAAAAAAAAAGAATAAAAAGGTATCAACAAATGAGCAACGAGAACGATATTGCCCAACGTCGCGCATATCAGACCCCCAAGCAATAGGTGGGCTTATTATTAGCTTAGTGGTTATAAACGAAGCTCCCTCTAGCAACTTCTCCACACCAGTTAGGGACAGCTTCCTTCATCTTCACACGTCACTCTTTTCTGCGACTCATTTCGTTTCCTTCTTCTCTTTCGTGCCATTCTCCTCTACGTGGCGAAACAAACAATTTCCGCATGCCGATTCCTTCTTGACTTAGAAAACTAAATCAGGGCCAAGCAACAATGGCCATGGCCAGCCCTGCCTCGCACAAGCCCAGGCGCAAGGGCAAGACAAACGGCATCGACCTCGACGTCCGCCCACGCGCCGAAGCTCCCTCCAAAGCGCCCTTGTTTCCGCTGGCCGGGTTTCTCTGGCCGTTACGCACAGCCTCTTCTCAATGGACCGTTTTACCTCTTGTTCTCATGGTCGCCGGACTGTTTCGCTGGGCAGCAGGACTCTGGGGCTACTCAGGTGCGTTTCCTCCTCCCTCTTTGTTTCCGGCAGTGGCCTCGAACAAACAGCCAAGCTGACCAGCTCTCTTCTATTTCTTTACTATAGGCTTCGAGCGGCCCCCAATGTTTGGCGACTACGAGGCGCAACGACACTGGATGGAGATGACCACGCATTTGCCAATCTCCCAATGGTACTTTCACGACCTCGAGTGGTGGGGGCTAGACTACCCGCCCCTGACGGCCTATCACAGCTGGCTTCTCGGCAAGATTGGCGCATTGTTCGACCCGGCTTGGTTTGCGCTATTCACCTCGCGCGGTTCCCATGATGCCAATCTCAAAGTCTTCATGCGCGCGACCGTCATCGTATCCGAGTACCTGACCTACATCCCCGCCGTCGTCGTCTTTGTCCGCCGCTTCAGCAGACTGAGCGGCGTGCCGGCCTGGGCCAGCAATGTCGCTCTCGTTGCCATTTTGATGCAGCCTGGAACCATCCTCGTCGATCACATTCACTTTCAGTACAATACAGTCATGCTGGGACTCGTGCTTGCCAGCATGTCGAGCCTCCTCGCCGAGCGCTACAGATGGGCCGCCGTCTTCTTTGTCGGCGCTCTAGGCTTCAAACAGATGGCGCTTTACTACGCTTTCAGTGTCTTTGCCTACCTCCTCGGACGTTGCATCAAGCCCAACATCAGCATTGGCCGGCTCATCGGAATCGCCCTGGTAACCCTCATCTCTTTTGCTGTCTTGGTGCTCCCCATCATCGCCGGTGCTCTCTATGGCGCCCGCCGTGGTATCTCCTCGCGACCCGAGCTCGGGGGACCTCCGCCGCCGTTGCCAATTTTTTCATTCCTCTCGAATCATCTCGACACCGAAGCCTTCTATTACCCTGTGGTAGAGCAGCTCGTACAAATGGTGCACCGTGTGTTTCCGTTTGCTCGTGGCCTCTTTGAGGACAAGGTTGCCAACTTTTGGTGTGCTGCCAACGTCGTCATCAAGCTGAGAAACTATCCCAGTGACCTGCTGCAAAAGGCTTCTCTCGCTTTCACGCTGCTTGCCGTCATCCCACCAAACCTGATACTCTTCATCAAGCCGCTCAAAGCTACTATGCCGCTAGCCTTTGCCACCACAGCTTGGGGATTCTTCCTTTTCAGCTACCAAGTCCACGAAAAGAGTGTTCTTCTTCCCTTGATGCCCATGACGATGCTTCTAGCGGGCAAGCAAGGCCTCAATGGCAGTGTGCGCTCCTGGGTCGGTTTCGCCAACATGCTCGGCGCGTGGACCATGTTCCCTCTGCTGCAGCGTGTTGACCTGGCTGTTCCTTACGCAGTGCTTACCCTTCTTTGGGCATATCTGCTTGGCCTCCCCCCTGTTTCCTGGACCGCGCCTCTGCAAGACACTCACACCAAGCCTCTGGTGCAGTACGCAACGCTGGCTCTGCATTCTGGCTTCTACGTGCTCATGGTCGCTTGGCACATTGCGCAGGCGATTTTTCCGCCACCGCCAAGCAAGCCCGATCTATGGATAGTGGTCAATGTTGGCATCGGTGCCGCTGGCTTCATCATCTGCTATCTTTGGTGCTTTTGGAGACTGATTGTTGAGAGCGACTTCTTATCCAATGCTTCCAGGACGAGCAAGGCTAAAAAGATACAATAAAGAAATACGAAAAGGCGGGTGGCCAGATACTAGCTGGGCTAAAACTTGAAACATACATAATCTCTTGGCCTTTGAACAGGTCCTTGACTCTCTTAGAAACATTACTGAACCTGGACAGGCTCGCTAGTAGCGTCAGAGAAACCAAGACCATCGAGGGAGGAAAGCATGTAGCTTTGGTCAACTGCATAGCCTTTCCCCTGGGAGGATAAGCAGTTTCACCATGATTCCCCAACCAAGCTTCCGGTCTCTGACATTTGCACGAACCGGCGTCCGAGATAGGCTCGCTCACGTGTCTCGCCTCCCACAGTCCATCACGTCCTTTTGAAGAAACCTACCATGAGTCTTGAGGCCAGCGCGCAGCACGCACTAGTTTATACATTACTAGTCCTTGTCGCCTGCGGGCATTATGCTTCCACAGCATGGACCAGGGCACCACACGGTTAGAGCCGTGCTACTTGAAGAACAGGGGCAGATGGAATGATATACTTTATACACAATCTGGTTCTCTCTCGCCCGAGTTGTCCCTCCTATGTAGATACGGCAGTTAGCGGCCATTTACCCGTGTATATTTGTTTGCTTTTCGCGCCCGGGCGAATGAGCGGGCGCAGCCTGGGCTTCTTCGCCTCAGATGAGCAGAAACTACATAGTTGCTCCGTGACCAGGGGCATGAAAGCACTGATCGGCAAGCATCTTTCTGCAGAGCATTGCAAATCGTACATGCCACCCATTGTCACGCAAGATCGCTGAGGCCACCGTTTCCTCCGTCAAGAGCGCAGTGAGCCCCGATAGAGACTTGACGTCCAGGCCCAAGCGTGTGTGACCCCAAGTAAGGAGGCGGACATGTTTGCTTTCTTTGACCGTGGCTTGGCCGCCAGCGGAGAAGGCTTGTATTTGGCGGATTTCGAGTCGCCTTCTTCTCCTAGTTTTGTGTGGTTAATATTTACAGCCAAATCTCCTTCCCTCATTCCCGTCTACCCGCGTTGCTTGACGTACCAGTTCGACTCATCCTTGTACAACGACATCCTGATACCACTACGGAGTACAGTAACTTAGATGCACCCGCACCGCCCGCCACAGCTTTCGACGCCCTCGGCCGACAAAGTATGACGGACACAGCCAGCGTGAGTGACGACTTGTTTGCCTGGGGATGCCTTCGCTATACCTGGGGCGGAAAGATGCACCAACGACCGGCTAAAAAAAAAACGGTGTGTACCATCTAGGAGACGACGGCCGTCGTCAGCCCTGCACAGATCGCGGCGCTCTGTGTGAGCATATTCGCCATTATCGTATTCACCAGCATCAGCATCTACCTCTACGGGCGACGCAAGGGCTGCGAGGAGGTACACGGCCTCCCACGCAACCACGACCACTGCCCTCCGCACACCACCCGCATACCGGACACGCGGCCCCGGAATCCGACAACCAGCGGCCAGGGCAGCGCTGCCCGTGGCGGGCGCCTCACCAAGCTGAAAGAAGCGCTTGGTATCAAGGTCGCTGCCGCAGCCAAGGCTGTAGCTACCAAGGGGGCGTCGTCGTCATCGGCGGCGGCGGCGGCGGCGGCGGCGGAAACGGGCAAAGCAGCGAGGATGCGTGCAACGACGCCGCTGCAAATAGGCATCCACCCGGGCACCGACAACCCGTACAGCGGCACGGAGGAGTTTCAGGCGGCCGTCCACAATCTCCTGAGCCATCGGCCTGGCGAGTTGCAGGAGTGGACTCGGTAAGTTGACAAGAGAGAAACACGCAAGGAAAAGAAAAGAAGGCGAGGCTGGTGCGGTCGTGCCCAACTGCTAACCAGGGCTGACGCAGTGAGCCTGATGATGGCGATGACGACGACGACGACGACGATGATGATTACGGGAACACGCATGGGGAATCGCGGCCGGAGCAACGTGAAGGCTCCTCCTACTCGGCAATCGATCCGTGTAGTTCACCGTTGCCCGCGTATGCAGAAGTAGCAGAGCCGCGCCGGTTTTCCTGGCAAGGTCAAGAATCCGACTACCGGCCAGAAAAGCGTGAG
Source organism: Beauveria asiatica (assembly GCA_038367545.1). Taxonomy (NCBI): domain Eukaryota; kingdom Fungi; phylum Ascomycota; class Sordariomycetes; order Hypocreales; family Cordycipitaceae; genus Beauveria; species Beauveria asiatica. Next base: position 8,271 of record JAAHCF010000202.1, on the reverse strand, counting down.
TAGTGCGCAACACGACAAGTTGGAAATTCTGGGACCCTCTTAGCCTCATAATCTATAGCTTTAATGATGAGACAAGATGGCATAATGCTTTTGGATACCATACCACCCGAGTTGAGGAGGACGACGACATATTACAAAGTCTCACAATGGTTCGCAGGGCACAGCAGCAGCAGCAGCAGCAGCAACGCTCCGAAAAAATTTGATTCTGATTCATCGTAAATCTCGAGGCCAAAACAACTCCGACTATCGCGCCAAGGCGAGTCCAAGACGTAAACCCCAAGTTGTGCACATTGGTCCCCATTTTCCGCAACCAATACCGTTTCTGTCGCACAATACCCGAAAACCATGAAATCGCTGTTTCCCCGGCGGGAAAAAAAGAGAGAGAAGAGACCAGCTTTTGTTCCGTCGTTCTTCTTTTTATTTCCTTTGTCGTCGTTACCGTAACAGTCGTGAGCGGACCGCTTAGTCGAACAGACCGAAACCCATGTCCTCGTCGGACTCTTCCTTCTCCTCCTCCTTCTCCTCGGCAGCGGGAGCGTCGGCAGCACCGCCGGCAGCGGCGGCACCGCCAGCGGCAGCAGCGCCGCCAGCACCGCCAGAGGGGACGGAGGCGAGCTTGCTGGAGCCCTCGGCGATCAGCTGCAAAAAAAGGTCACAAGTCAGCATTCGTTTCTTCTTTTTTTTCTTGTTGTGCATCCCGGTACATGTGGTCCGGGGGTACTCCGTGGAGAGCAAAAGATGTATTTCCTGCGGGAGCGAGCATCTCTTGTCGTCCGCAGCTGCCGCGCAGAAAAAAGACCGTTTTACTCGCCGACAGGCGCCCCGTGACCGGATATCTGTGTCGTACCTCGTTGATGTCCTTGTCCTTGAGCTCGGAGAGGAGGGTCTTGACGCGCTCCTCATCGGCCTCAATGCCGACGGCAGAGAGCACGCCGTTGATGTCCTTGGCGGAGGGGGACTCGTTACCGCCGAGGGTAAGAAGAAGGTAAGCGGCGAGGTGCTTCATTTTTGAAATTGTTCTGTGTAAAAAGGGGATGCGGGTTAGCCGAGCTGCAGTCTGGCGTTTTTGCGCTTTCGGCCGAATTTTCTTCTTTTTCTAGGTGTTCAATTCATGCCTGCTTTTTGATCGCGGGGTGTGCAGGCATGTCTTGTATTATATACAACTCAAAATTTCCAAAAAAAAGTTGACGGCGCAAAAGCATCGAGGCAACGGCGCGACTCACTGTTGAAAAGTTCGAAAAGGAACACGAGAAATCAATCACTTTAACCGCGGGTATTGAGGCGGAGACTGAAACCTTCGGGTTCAAAATTGATGCAAATGGCTTTGGGAGTAGAATCAAGAGAAAAGAAAAAGGTTCTGAATGGGCGGGTCACGAGAAAGTAGACACACAGAAAAGCCCCAAGTGGTGGATGCCCTCACACAATTCTTTTCCAATTTGTGGGCGACGGGTTTCTCCTAGGCGAGCCACTCAGGTTAGGGCGCAGGCAGGGGGTGGGGCATCAATACAAAGTACGCACCAGCCACACCTGCATCCGCCACCGATGTAATATGCATCACGTGCCTCATCTCGAATGTGGCGCATACTTTCTTTTTTTTTCTCTTTTACACATCGCGCCTGCCTTGGACTGGTTAGGCTTCTGGCTAGTCAATACCGGGGACAAGTTGACAGTTGCTCACATCATACCGTCTCTCTTCTTTGTGCCCTTTTCCCGTGCGACCACTCTCTTTGATTCAAGAAGCTGTGATTCATTGTATCAACGGCTCGTCACACCGCCGCTTGTGCATAAATTCCAATATTTTCATTGGTCTTGTTGTACCGCACGCGGGAACTGTGGTTCCGTACACGGCTAAATACAAGTTGCTGCCTCGGCGCGCCAGGTCGGAGCTGACCCCAATTTGCGAGGATCGTTTGCCTTGGTTTTGGGTCCCGAGGCTTTTGACTGAGCGCTGAGCAGCCGGCAGAATCTTGTACTGAAAACAGAAACACAGTCGCGCACCATTTCGACGACATCTTCAATAACCCTTGACAAGCGTGACCAAACGACACTGTCACGATGCCGGTGAGTCAGAGCGCCCACCAGACACGAGCAGTCTGCAGTACTTTCTCCGCGACACAGCTCACTTACCATGGCTACATCCAGATCGGTGATTTGTTAGCTTCGATCAGCGGAGGGGCGGGCAAGACTCCAACGACCGCTCGCCCGAATCCCGCCGCGAACATCAAGCGAAAGGCCAGCGCTGAGCTATCCAGCAATCTCAACAAGGCACCGCGCGTCACGCCGCCGGCGCCGGCGCCAAAGCCGACCCAGGCCTCGTCCGCTGCGCAGCGCTACGCCGGAACAGCGGCCGATCGACCATCGAGACCGACGCCGAGCAAACCTAGATCCGCGCCGCCCGCGTCCTCGTCCTCTAACGCCGCGGCCGCCGCCGCACCCGCGAAAGCAGCACCGAAAAAGGGCTCGTTTGCCGAGATTCTCGCCCGCGGCAAGGCGGCACAGGCGTCCATGGGGCAGGTCGGCAAGATTCAGCACAAAAAGGTCGAGAACCCCCCGCGGCGGCCCAAGGAGTCGCAGGAGGCTGGCGCCTCGGGACCATTGACGACAGCCGCAAGGGGGAAGAAACCGGTCGCGGCTCCTGGTTACGGTGGCACATCACGGCCCTCGCAGCGTCCCGCGGGTAGTGGTATCTCCAACGGTGGCAGTAGCGGCACCAGACGGCCCGGCATTGGGCCCTCTTCGTCCCTATCCAGGCAGCGGCCACCGACAGCCTCGTCAGGCTCCGCCCGCAAGTCTGCCACTGCCGTCGAACCCGAAAAGAAGATCAAAAAGGCCGCCACGGCGACGACCGGCTACGCGGGCACCGCGCGGCCTAAGCCCGACACCAGCGACACCAAGAAGCGGTACCACGACGTCCCGCGCGGCGGCGCTCTTCTCAGTGCGCCCAAGGTCCGACCGCGCGGCGGCAGCAAGTACGATGACGAGTTTGACGAGGAGATGGACGACTTCATCGACTACGACGAGGAAGAGGAAGACGAGGGCGGCGAGCCTCGCTACGGGTACGCGTCCGACGCTTCATCCGACATGGAGGCCGGCATGGACGACATTTACGACGAGGAGGACCGCGCCGCGCGCATCGCCCGATTGGAAGACGTCCGTGAGGAGCAGCTGGAAAAGCGCCTCAAGGCCGCCAAGGAGGAGCGTCGCCGCAGAGCCCTCGGTGGTTACCGGTGAACCTGTTTTTTTTTTCTTCTCTTTCTACTCCCTCGGTCTTTTTGATGCGTGGTCTTGCTAGGTGACGGATATGCAGAGGGCTGATGCGGTGGGCGAGCGCCGACAAGTGTGGGAGAAACGAGGCAGATTGAGAATATACCATGGCGTTATCTGGGGATGCTTTTTTTATTGTTTGGAAAGCTTTTATTCCCACACTCTCTTCTCTCTCTTTTTCAGTTTGTTGAAGAACTTAAGAGGGGGTAGGATGGACAGGTTTTGGCGAGCATACTTTGTTATATAAACATTTAGCGATGGAGTTTTATATTTATTCTTTTTCGATGCCGCTTAGTACTACTTACTCCATGTTGCCAAGGTAGCACGATCCACAACATCAAGCCAAATAGTGGTATTTGAAAAGTAGTGGTTAGCTGTGTTGTGATGGCAGTAATTGACAATATCACTCTACTCTACATTCTGCCCTAGACAAATGTCCGATCTAGGTTGATTGTTCTCGCGTGTTTAGTACATAATGCTTCAACGTGCCCGTACTCACGGCGCAACGTTGCCTTTGCCACTCGAGCCATAGGGTTGAAGAAGCCATCCCTCGTAGTGTTTGGTAGTGTCTGAGTCGTCACTCTCAACCTCCATCTTGTCATTTGAGTGACTGTGTGCCGTGCTCACATCAGGCTCCTCCTTCACGGTTGCCTGCGGTGGCGATGCCGGGGGCGGTAGTAGCTGATATGGAGAAGTGGAAGAAACGACAAGTGGTGGGCCGGGATCCTTATCAGCTGAACTGGCCTCTTTTTTGACCATTGTGTCCTTTTCGCCGCTGATTTCCTCGCTCCCGTTTAACGCGGCCGCACTCGCAGCGATTGCGTCAGACATGATTCCCTTTTGACGGAGGTACTGTATAGACCGCAAGACCGTTAAATCTTCTTGCTCCTTGTCATTCAAGATTAAGCGCTGCTGAATAGTTAAGCGGCCATGATTGGCCTCGCGTTCTTTGATGGCAGCCTCGCGGATCGCAGGGTCATGAACGAAGCGGCACTTGCCCTTCTTACCGCAAGTACCACCTGTAGAATAGTATTTGCAGTGTCTAGTAACATCTGCTCTCTTTCCGGTAGCAGCAAGAAGTGGCCGACTGGGTATAGTCGTAGATGACGCCTTGGTTGATAGAGTTTCAGGGGGGCCATCGTCGGACGAGTTATCCGAGGCGCCACGCATCTCATCACCTTCATCGCCCTGCTCTCGCTTTCGCTTGATAGACGATTCTACTTTACGTAGCTGCTTACGCAGCTTGTCTGCTTCCCTCTCGAGTGAAGCAGTCTTGTCCTCGTTTCTTTGCGCTTGCGCGGCAGCCTTTTTGGCCTCGATACGAGCTCTCGTGGGATAGTTCTGTCGACGCACTGCTAGAAAAGCAGCAACGTCACCGATATTACTAAAGTTCAAGTTAGAAATCGAATATGAGTCGAAATGCGCAGTGCTTTGACAAACCTTAATGCCTCCTGTCCTAGTAACTCACTAAGAGTCTTTTCCTCCCCTTCGTCATCTTCAGATTCCTCCCCCATGCCAGGCGTCAAGCCAAGTGTGTTGGTCTTGCGCTTCTTCTTCTTTCCATGGGAGGCGGAATCATTCTTGTGCTGGACGTGATGTTGATTCGGTTTATTATGGTGCCTATCGTTGTGGTGGCCACCCCGACCACGATTGCCGCCATCTCGGTGGCCTCCGCGACCGCGACGTGGGTACTGCCCATGTTGCGTGTCTTTATGGTGGGGGACAGACGGCGGTGTTGGAGGAGGAGGCCCTCCGTAGGGAAAGTGTTGAGGGGGGTGATGAGCGCGTGGACTAGGCTGGTAGGGCTGTGCATAGCTACTGCCGTTTGGGGGTCTTGCTGGACCCCTTGGGCCCTTGTCATGATAACCGCCACGTGTTGGCCGGCCACCAAGATGATGCGTTTGTGCCGATCCATTCCACTGAGATGGGATCGGCGGCGGCGGCGCGCCATAGGGGTAGTGTTGAGGCGGTGTATATGGAACCTGCTGCTGCGGTTGGGTGTAATGCACCGGAGGGTAGCTTTGAGGCGGATATGCAGAATATGAAGCGGCTGGCATTGGCGCCGGCGCTTGGGCATGATGGCCGACGTGCTCGTGTCCCCATTGAGGAGGAGGGGGAGGTTGGTGCGGATAGCTGGCAGCAGGCGTCGGGGGATAGCTCGTGGCACCAAGAGGGTGATGGGCATATGGCTGGGGCGGATAATCGTACCGCGGCTGGGAAGCATGGTGCTCATGTCGCTGCCCGTTGTGATGCCCCTGTCCTCCACGGCCACGGCCATGGGGGCCTCCGCGCCGCTGGGAGCTTGATCCGCGAGTATAGCCTCCTGAAGAGCTTGATGTTGGGGGCGGGGGCGGCGGTGGCGGCCCGTACCCGTATCCTGACATGATGAAAAGGAGATGGACGAGATGAAAAAGGAGTGTGTAGGGAAAGCTCCGAGACGAGAGTAAGCGTGCGTTCGCGAAAGCTCACCCGGAGAAATGAGAAGGACTTGCTGCGCAACAACTGTCTGAGGAAATGCTTGTTCAAAGAAGGAAGAAGTGAGAGAGCGCACGCAGGAGAAACAGCAGGTGACGGCGGAAAGGACGAAGAAACAGAGGCGTAATCAAACTAACAAGCAACAGCCTCTAAGCCGCTTCAGCTTGCTTTACCTTGACAGTCCGATGCGAGGGCGTGCACAGCGGAGTGCGCAGGGGGAAACCAGAGAGTGCGGTCTGTTTTGTTATTATCTGAAGTAGAAAAGTATCTTCAGTCTCGTCAGGAGCTTCCCAAGATATTTCGGGCGGAGAGCGGCAAGGGGAGGCGCCGCCTTTTTTTCTGCTGTTTGACGAACTACATAGTTAGTCTGGTGGATCGGGTACACGGCCCACTCGAAGCGGCAGGCGGTCAGCATGTTAAAGCCACAGTGAGGCTTGACGGCCAAGCCCAATTAGATGCATGTTGTGGCTTTGCTCTCGCGCAGCTTTCTGATTTTCTAAGCCAAGAGAGGTTGTCTCGCGCGCCCGGAGCTGAGCGCTGCCAAAGCAAGATCTCATTCGTTCACACGAGCTGCTTCTGGCCAGTTTGCCTTTTACACTACTTGCTTGCTGCTGGGAATTGGGCAGTGTCACGGACGGTACCGAATATTGAATCTCCCTCTCGCGCATCTCGGCCGCGACCAGCCTCGCCATGTTCATTCTTGTACGTGACACATGTTTGGTATTCATGCGCCAACGATTGACCAATAACTGCATTAGACGAAAATTTCAGATCTCGTGCAGATTGCGCCAGAAGACTTTTCAAAACGCAGTATCATCGCCATTGAAGACAACATCAACGCCAAATATGCCAATAAGGTGAGCCGGTACTTGCCCGTAAAGTCGAAGCGCACTGACTGACTCTAGATGGTGACAGGTGATTCAAAAAATCGGCTTATGTATATGCCTTTATGATATTCTCTGGACGTCAGAGGGACTCATCGGCCACGGAACTGGACTAGTCAACGTAAATGGTATTACACCTCCAAGCCAATCCTTGACTTCAGACACAGACTAATCATCTTCAAGTCGAGTTCCGCATGATTGTCTTTCGCCCATTCAAAGGCGAGGTCATCATCGGCCGTATACGCAGCTCCACACCCGCCGGCATCAACGTACGGACAGATTTCTTCGACGACATTTTTGTACCGTTCGAAGAGCTACCCGCGGGTGCTGAATAGTAAGTAGCGCGCCCTTGTAGCAATCATCGCTAACTGTTTGCGCAGTAATCACTCTGAACAGCTTTGGATCTGGAACATTGACGAGGAAGAGAGGCTCTTTTATGATACCCACGAGATGGTGCGCCTGCAGGTCGTTGACGAGGAGTGGCATGACCAAACCCCTATTGGCCCTACGCAAGCCGAAGACTCGCCCATCAAGACACCCTACCGCATCAAGGGTAGCATGTTTAAAGAAGGTCTCGGCGTCTGCTTGTGGTGGGATAGCGCATAGTCGCAATGCTGAAAGGCATGGTCGGGGTCGACTTTTTCATTTTGGGAACCTTCATGGGACGGCGTATATCTTGTACACATTCATTCTATCATCTGATTTTATACTATTCGGGTGGAATTCACGACGCCGCTAGAAACGGGCTAGCAGGCGATCTTCAACCTCGTCCAGAACAGAGTAGTGCTCGACGACTTGCAGGTTCTCGGCTTCGGCCTTGAACTGCTTGTCAATGTCGACACCAGGTCCACCCATGGGGTTCATAGGCATCTGCTGCGCCTGCATCTGCTGAGCGAGCTGACTGGCGGCTGTAGAAAGATGTCAGTATTTCGCTCTGTATATGTTGCTGCAGCCCAGGAAACAACTCACCATTGTCGCTGCCGAGAAGGAAGACGTAGACAAACTGGAGGCCAAAGATGCACAAAAAGTACCAACTGATACTCGACATCCATCGAGGGTCCATGTCCTTGGTCTGCACGCCCGCCTGAAGCATGCTCTTGAACTTGATGGTAATGGGAAACGGCAATTTCACTACATCGAGGTCAGCAACGCCATACGCTTTCCCTTGGATCCTTGAAGCTATGAGACACATACTGATGACGTAACCGCTGAAAAAGGCATTGATCCAGCTCATGATGAGCGTGTTGGGGATGATCATGGCCATGTTGTTCTTCATCATGCCCATCATGCCGTCCATGGCGCCCGGGTCGCTGAGCGGGTTGCCGGGGGGCTTGCCCTTGCTGTCCGGGTCCTTGAGGAACTCGCCCGATTCGAAGCCGGCAGCGAGAGCCTCGCGGCGGGCCTCGAATGCGCGCCGCGACAGCACGTGGTGGTTCGCGCGGAGGGTGACGCCGCGCGCCAGGGCCCGCTGCTCGCGGAGAGCCTTGGCGTCGAGCTTCTTGGGCACCGGCGCCATGAGCACCGACGCGTAGTGCCGGAGGACGCCCGTGAGCACCATGACGACGGAGATGGGGATCAGGATCCAGTAGCTATACGGCGCCGATTAGCAGCTGGTAACCCGCCGCTCTGCGAGAGGGGGGGGGGGGGG
>JAAHCF010000201.1:0-53686 GCA_038367545.1 Beauveria asiatica | reverse complement strand
TATATATTAATATATTATAAAATCTTATTAATATTATATTTAAAACCTCTAAGTTTTTTTTAAAAATAATAATTATATAATATTTTATATAATAAGTATATATTAAATTAAAAGTAATAGCTTTTCTTATAAATATAAAGTAAAATTTATTATAATAAATATTACCTATAATATTACTTTAATCTAATAATAAATAAATATTTAATATTATTATTTTATTATTTAGTTAAAGATTAATAATAATTCTCTTTTTCTTTTTATTATTTATAATAAACTAAATAATAAAAGTTAAATATATAATTAATATTAGTTTTATAATTAATTCTAATTCTTTTTATATAATTAATTTATTATAATACTTATTTAGTACTTTATAGTTTTAAATACTTAATAGATAAAGTTTAATACTATATTTCTAGTTTTACTATCCTTTAACTAAGTTAATTTATATTTTCTTATTATTTTCTATAAAGATAAGGCCTTTATTATAATAAATATTCTATTTATTTATTATTTAATAAAGTACTTTAGTAAATATTAAGTTAATATTAAAAGAATATACTTTAAAGGTATTTATAATATATAAAATAGTAACTAGTTAAAATATATTATAATTTAAAATATTTATATTAATATTAAAAATAACTAGACTTTAATTAGTTTTATTTATTATACTAGCTTCTTAGCTAAGCCTTTTCTTATAATATTTATTATAAAATATATTAGATTTAATAGATTATAAGTATTTTTCTTATAATATATATATAAAACCTATTAATATATTTAATAATATAAAGTATTTAGTAAAGTAAAAATAATATAAGTATATATATTAAAAGTATAACCTAATAACTTAATATTAAAATTATAGTATATAGTAATTATTATTATTTATTATATATAATTATATTATTATAAAGTTAAGAAGAGTATTAGTTTTTACTTAGATTAAATATAATATTATATTAATTAAAAAGTAACTATTAATAATAAAGAGTTATAATAGTTAATAATAAAAATAATAGTTTATTTATAATTATAAAAATAACTTTTTTTACTTTTTAAATTTTCTTTTTATTATTTTATTTATTATTAATTATATTATATAATCTTTTTTTAATTAAAGAATATATTTTATTTAATTATAACTTTCTAATAATTATTTACTATTACTATAATATACTATATATAACTCTTATTTTTTTATTTATATATAATACTTTATTTAGATATTAAATTATTATTTATATATATAAATTACTCTTAGAGGAATAATAGTGTTAATATATATTATATACTATTTTAAGGCTTATATCTAGTAGCTAATACTTTAGGGCTTTTTCTAAGTTCTCCTTTAATAATATTATAGTATAAGTATAATAAGATATTAAAAGAGTTAAACTATAGCTTTTCTTATATTATTAAATTATAGAGGGACTTAATAGTTTTAAGAAACTAATAAAGGTAATTTCTTAATAATAAGATATAAATTAAATTAGACTTATAAGCTATTATATACTTCTCTTTTATACCTTATTTAAGTACTTTACTTATATATTTATTAGAACTATACTAAGTAATTATTATAAGTATAGCTCTAAAATGCGGGACTCTTTAGACCTACTAAGAGAAGTTCAGACTACTAGCTACCCAATAAGACACATATATTCAACTCTAAAAGAGATAATGTGCTTAATCGGGAAATTTACGTAAGGTTATATTCGCAAATCAGCGGGTACGGCCTGTTCCAATCACGATATTTAATGATATGGTTATTGGATCTCTCGCCGAGTTTCATGCGTAGGGGGAATTGTCAGTGACCTTATCGGGTTTTATGTTCTAAGCTTAGTTGGAGATATTGGGCTAGGTGGCGAGCGAGGCTGTAGTATGGCTGACTAGCCAATCTTACTGGCAAACAATAACAACTTACAGGGTCTCTGCTCTGGTTACACAGCACACCAATAGCCCCTTATCTCTCCTTATTTAGGCTCAAATCATCCTACCCAAACTCTGCGTTGCTGTCCTTCCCATGCCCTGCCGCCGAGTGCTAGCTGAAATGACTAATGATTATTATGAGATCCTCCAAGTTGAGAAATCAGCCTCCGATTCTGAGATAAAGGCAGCTTTCAAACGACACGCCAGAATACATCATCCAGACAAGAATTCCAATAGCGCAGAGGCGACTGCTCGTTTCCAAACGGTGAGGGGTGCTCCCACATGGGAATAATAATGAGTACTCCTACTAGTAAACTAATGAAAATCCGCATTCCAAAGCTCAAAAATGCTTATGATGTCCTTATTGACCCGTTTAAGCGACGTCAATATGACAGAACCCTTCGACCGGTAGGCTTCGGCACTCGTGCGCGCGCACCATCAGAGCCGCCAAAGTCCTCTTTTCATCATGACAGTGAAAGCGAAATGGAACTCGACAAGACAATTGCAGAATTAGAAGCGAGACTTTATCAGTTGCAGGTGCGAAGATCCGTCACGGATCACGACATATGGACAGAGGAAGGGCTTCTGGCCAATATTAAGATTGAGCTGAACAGCCTAAACGACAAGGGGGGGGATGAGAAAGCAGCAGGCACTGCCTATTTCAAGTTTGCCTCCTGGTTTACGCCAGGAGACTCGGCACAAGTCAAAGGAGCCAGGGAACAACGTGCAGCGGAGAGAAACGCCGCCCGCACTGCCTTGCAAGGACGGATTGACCAGGCCACCGCCACGATAGCTGAACTCAGGCTGCGGGTTGAGCCGCTGATGGCGCAGATCATGAAAGAGATGAGAGAGTTGGCAAGGCTCAATACTGAGCGGGACAGTCTCGCGTGCGACAAGTCGGACGGAGTAGATCAATCGCGGTAGGAAATATAGGTCCCGGAGGCAGTGCTGTGTTAAGTCAATGTCGTGTATGATTTTCTTGTCCCTTCTAGAGTCTACTAGTCTTTTGTCCGCACGATTCACAGCATTGCATCACATCAACACAACTAAACGAAAAATTAAGCAAAGGCAACGTCTACAAGGCTACAAACTTTAAAGACATGCATGATCCTTAGCCCTGCGCGGCAGTAGAAATCACCTTGATGGGCCAACGGCTTTCGCCCAATTTTTGTTTGATGTTTCCCGGATCGCTCTCAAAGCTACTTGACCCGGCTCTTTCTTTCAAACCTCCACAGACCTCACAGTGCGCGGAAGATGACGATTGACAACCGGCGCATGCCAATTCTGGTATCAATAATATCAGGCTGGCTTGATGACGACGGTCGACGCTATAGATTCAGGTACGTCTGACCGAGGCCCCCCGGCATCGAGCATTTAGCAGCAATGAGATGCGTACGTATTACTAAAGTATTATCATAATTTCGCCTGGTCGCGCGATGAGTGGCAGGATCTCTCATGCATTCGCTCCGTCGCGGCCAATGACAACCCCCCTGGTGCATTGCCTACGTGAATCATAACATGGGGCGGGATGGCCGAGACTGGAGATGATCTGTGGTTTACATAGGGTTGCGCATATACGTGATGGTCGATGAGGCCCCAGCCTCCTTTCAGATTCCTTCATGTGTGAGTCAAGCCCGAATATGTACGGAAGAATACATCCTCTGTCAAGGTCGCCGATAGAAGCCCAATTGGAAAGAGCCCGACTATCCCATCATTTACTATATAAGAAGGCTTCACGACAGCTCCAAAACATCAACTTGCAAGCAACACCTCCCCAAGAAGCATTCTCATATATCTCTTCCAATCATCACTTAGAAGCTTTCCCAAGACAATAAACTCAAACTTTCGCAAAATGCAGATTATTTCCATCGCCCTCTTCCTCCTCGCTGCGACCGGCGCCGTTACCGCTACCACCCCAGAGCAGTTTGAGGCAAGAGATGGGGTCAGCGCCATGATCAAGTACCACGGAGTGAGCAAGAAATCGCCAATCCATGTTCACTATAGAGTAAAGCTAACCATCGAATCACTTTCAAAGATTTGCACCAAGGCCAAGAACGAATGCAAGTTCAAGGGCCAGAACGGCAAGGATACCTTTGTCAAGTGCCCCAGCTTTGCCAACAAGAGGGTTCGTATTTCTCCCTCAACAAAGCTGCCAATTTTTTAAATGCTGACTGCTTTCTTTAGTGCACCAAGGATTACAACGAATGTTCGTACGACAGCGTCACCCGAGCTGTCGTGTGCCACTAGACACAATCAGCGCGGCCTGGTCTTTGGATACTTTTCCCAGACTTTCGGTACCAATTGATAAATGATGTTTGGTACGTGTCAAAGCCAATACCAGTACATGTCGTATGTTCAACTGCGGTCTTCGCGGCGTCGGTGATTTGCAGCGTACACATAACTAGACAGTTCAATTCATACTCGTATGGCTTCACCACTCGCCCACGTGCCTTGCTACTAATCACTCAAACATGACAAATGCTCATCTTTCTGCAACTCTCCAGCTGCGTTATACACCTTGACAATTTCAGAATTGCGTTCCCTCGCATTTGATACCATGAAGTCAATTGCGTCAGCGGCATGCTCTTCCAGTTGTGTTTCGTTCGCCTCCTTTGCATCATCACGAATTTCGTGGAGGCGCTTAAGCCAGTAAAGCCATCTCCAAGGTGTGAATCCCTTTGGGGATCGCTTCCCGAGTTCCGACTCGACGAACATGCTGCCACCTTGGCTAGTCGTGCGGGGGTAATCATCCCATGAGACCTCCGAGAGCTGAATGAGATTGTGACCTGCCTCTTTGATCCAAGAACAGGCAGATGGCAAGAGATGTGCAATGTCGAGAGACTTGATGTTTCGCTTTGCGTCTGCTTGATCCCACTCGTACATGCTGCCAAGTTCTCGCTCTTCCTCAAACGTAGCGCGGAATAGGATGAGGGCAATCTGGCACATTCCATCCTTACTGATGCGGGTTGATGCCAGCTTGGCCAAAAAAGTTGCCAAGTTGAGGCGATGGACGCCGGACAACGACGCGCAATTCGTGTTCCAGAACTCGGTCATATCAGCGACGAGAAAAGGTAAATCTCCCCATAGTGTACCTTCGACTGTTCGTGCGACGTCAATGCCGTACACGCCTTGCACAGGCCGCGTCAGCGTGCCCAACCCCTGGATACGGATGATATCCAAAGCCAAGCTGTCGTGTTCCGCCATTTCCCGCGGTATGTGGCGGCCGAGTTGATAGTAGATATGCCACAAGGAATGAAGGTGGCCTTCAAGAGAGTCGACCCCATCCCCAACGGTACAATATCGTTCGCTGATAATCGAAGTGCGGTTGAATAATGCTAAATTCCGAAGTTCCTCAAACTCGCCCCGGGCAGCGGCTGCTCGAACATCCTCCTTGTCCATTGTGGCTCCATCTAATGACATGAGTTCAGGGAGGCGATTTCGCGAGGCGCCAATATTAAAATCACATAGACTGTGCATTCCTATGGTGTTGATGGTGAAAGTGGTGTGGTTAGGTTAGGGTAGGTTGGTTGTTTCTTTGCAACAAAGGAGCCGCAGGCAATTAATTCGAGTGTTGCTAGTCGGACCTCATGATTTTACTAGCTAGATCTACCACGTGACTATAAAAGAAATAGGTCTTTACTAAGATACATAAGTATAAGAATAATTTATAAACGAAAAGGAGATACCTTTTAAAGAATATATACTAGTTTCCTTATAAAGTCTATATATATAAAGATATAGTTTTAATATAATCTTTAGATATATTATATAAGTTAATATAAAGTATTATTAATAAAGTATTATAAAAATTAAAAATAAAAGAATTATTCTTTTTATATTTTTTTTAAAAAAAACCCTTTTTTAATTTTTATTATTATTCTTATAATTAAAAATTATATATAATATATTTAATTTTAAATAATATCTTATTAATTATAGGTTTTTTATAAATTATTATTTATATTCTAATATATTAAAAATAATAAAAGGAATTAAATTTTAAATATATATATTTCTTAAAATATTATTTTAAATTTAATTTAATAAATTTTATTTAGAATTTAAAATTAAAATTATAATATATATTTTAGTATTTAATAAAATAAAAATAATTAAGTTTATAAAAAAAGGGTTTTAAAATAATAATATAAAAGAGAAATCTTAAAAAATAAATAAATAATATTTATAATATTTATAATATTTATAAATATTATAATTTATATTTTTAATTTTATTTTATTTATATTAAGAAAATATCTTTATTTTTATATATTTATATATAAGATTTAATATACTTAAAGAAGATTTTATATAATTAAAGTCTTTTACCTTTTTTAGTTTTTTTTTTATAAATAATATAATAATTAATAATTAAATATAATATTAACTAATTTAAAAGAGCTTTTTTTAATATAAAATAGTTTTTATTTAGTTTAGAAGACTACTTTCTTTTAATTTAAATAGACTTTTATTTTAATTAATTATATAAATAATAAAAAGACTTTTTCTAAGTAAATTAGTAAGTATTAAAGATTATTATAAAAGATAATAATATTAAAAATAAAAGATATTATAATAAAATTAATAAAGAATTACTAAGAAATATTCTTTATATTTTTAATTTTTATAGAATTTACTTAAAAAATAAAATACTTTTAAAAATATATATATTATTTATATATAACCTTTTATAAATATTATTAAGTTAATTTTAATTTATAAAATCTTTTTATTAAAAGTAATTAAAATCTTTTTATTATAAAATTCTAATAAAAAGGCCTATATAAGGAAACTATATTAGAATATTATAAATAATTATAAAAATAATATCTAAATATTTTAAATTAAAGTATTAAATAAATAATATATATATAACTTTTAAGTTAATAACTTTTAATATTTTTTAATAATATCTTAATATTATTATTTATTATTATTATAAAAATAAAATAAAGTTTTCTTTTTAAAATAATATTATTATAATAATTAAAAAGTATTTATAAATTAAAAGTTATAATAAAAAATATTAATTATAAAAAATAAAAGGAGATTATAATTCTTTATAAAATATAAATAAAAAAATATTATAATTATATAATACTAATTTATTATATATATAATAATATAAAGAAATAATTAATAACTTTAAAAAGTATTTTACTTTCTAAAGAAATTATATAAAGATTTAAAATATCTTTAAAAATAATATTTTTTCTAATATTCTATTTTATTATTTATTATATTACTATTTATATTATTACTTCTATAACTATTATTAATAAGTCTCTTAATATTTCCTAATTTACTTAAATAATAGAGTTTTCTTAATATATATATTAACTAGTTTCTTAAGGTTAAAAGTAAACTATTAGTAATAATAATAGTAGTAATAATAGTAATATTAGAAGAGGAATTTAAGATTAATTATAGTATTATTATAATATTATTTAAAAGGAAATAAAATTATAATTATAATAAAAATTATTAATATATATAATAATAAAGATATTATATTATTATAAAATAATATATATAGATTATTATATATATTATTTTATAGATAGTATTTTATAGATAGTAATATATAAAGAATAATACTTTAAGTAAAAACTAATTTTAATTAATAATTCTTTTTTATATAATAGAATAAAGTATATAAAACTTTAACTAGTTTTTTTTTATATTATAAAAATATTAATAATAAGTTAAAAGACTTTTAATAAAACTATAATTTTATTATATAAAGATTATAATAATTATTAATAAGTTTTATATTTTATTAGATTAAAGAATAATATTATTTACTTTTAATTAAATAGTTTATAAGAAAGAAATATATTAATATAATAATAATAAACTAAATACTTAATTTAATAATACTAAGTTTCTAGTTAAAATATTAATTCTTTTACTAAATATAGAGATAAAAATATTAAATACTATTTAATAACTTTAACTAATAACCTCTTATATTTCTATATTTATCTTAAATAGATAATTAAAAAAAATATTATAACTAAAAATAAGTTATAATAATATATTATTAAATAACTAATTTTATTTATAAATAACTTAATAATTTAGTTATTTATATCTTAAAAAAGACTCTAAATATATTATTAAATAAAATAATAAAACTATTACTTTAATTTAATACTTTTTAAACTCTTAATAGTAACTACTACTAATTAATAATAATAATTATTATTATTATTATATTAGGCTTTTATATATATACTAGTTTAAGTAACTTATATTTACTAATTTTATCTTAAGTAAAGACTATATATATACTTACTAATAGCTTAAAAGATCTTTAGAAAAGAAAGTAGCTTTTTTATTATAATTTTAATATTAATTATATATTAAGATATTAAAGAACCTCTTTACTAAATATAAAACCTTAATATTATTTAAAACCTTTATAATAAACTTTAAGTAATTATTACTTATAAAATTAATATTCTACTTTTATTTATATTAACTAAAATAATAATATTTATTAAACTATTATAAATATCTTTTATTTAACTAGATTTATTAAAATTAAAAATATTCTTTTTAATAAAGTATATAGTTACTTTATTTAAATATTTATTATATAAAAATATAAACTAAACTAGCTAGTTAAGGTACTTTTAAAGTAAATAAATAAATATTAAAAGCCTCTAAAAGAAGCTTACTAGTTATAATTATAATAGTAGTAGTAGTAGTAGTAGTAGTAGTAGTAGTAGTAGTAGTAGTAGTAGTAGTAGTAGTTATAGTAGTAGTAGTAGTAAATATATATTATTATAGGAATTAGTATAGAAGAATTATTAATCTATCTTTAATATATATATAATTATTAAAAATAATATAAATATATTCTTTAAGTAAATTAAAGAGTATTATAAGCTTTTATAAGTAGTAGTAATAATAGTAGTAAAGCGGGGTTATAGTAAAAAGGTAGAAAAAACTAAATATAGTACTATTTTTAAAGATACTTATAGCTATAAGTAACTAGAATCTATTTAGTACTAGCTAGAGAGAATTAAGCTTTTATATACTATAAATCTAACTTCTTTTAAGTCTAATAGTACTTCTCTAGTAATAGTTACTTCTTAACTAATATACTACTAATATATTTACTTATAGATACTTATTAGTAATTACTATAAATATATTTAAGGATAATCTATTTTTTATATTTATATAATTTATATTTTTAATTTTATATATAATATAAGATATATATTTTTATTTTATATAGTTATTTTATCTTTTATATTTTTATAATAACTTTTCTTATAATTAAACTTTAATCTTTTTTAAAAAAAACTTTATTTTATAAACTATTACTAAAAATATAATAATATTTTATTAAAGATATAAGAGTATATACTTACTTTATTAAGATTTTATAAAAATACCTTATTTTCTATAGTAGTTATATATAATTATAAGTATCTATAAAAATAGTACTATATTTAGTTTTTTTACCTTTTTACTATAACCCCTCCTTGCTGCTAGCGCCGCTGCCGCCGCTACCTCTTATAGAGGCTCTTAACGCTCACTAATTCACTTAAAAAACGCATTTTCGCTAATATATATATAAGCTAGCTCTTCTAGGCTAATAGCATAGCGCTAGTGATAGCGGCAGCGATAGTAATAGTGGTAGTAGTAGTAGCGTAAGAATTTAAGGCTTTATTATAATATTATTTAGTAAAAAAGAAGGTAAGAATAATAATTATAGATAAGGTAGATAAAAATACTAAAAATATAGCTATTAAGGTAATCCTTTTTTAGTATATTATATTATATATATATATATATATATAAATAAAGGTACTATACTAGTATAATAGTAAGGCGTTATATACTCCTATATCCTTAGTAAAATAGAACTATATCTCTAGTAATACTCTAATAGAGTTTTTATAAACTAGCTATTATATCTATAGAGTTACTAGTTCTAACTAAGTAAGTATATATATTATATATAATTATAAGTAGTTAGAATCTAGTTATTACTAGTTAATAAGAATTAAGCTTTTATATACTATAAACCTAATCTCTTTTAAGTCTAATAAGTAATAGTAATTACTAATAATAAATATATTCTTATTAAGGCTAAACTATTAATTTAGTTCTTAAGTTATACTTATATTATTATAAAAATAAAAAGTTATACTTATATTATTATTAAAAACTAATTTTAATTACTAAATAAGGTATATTTTTAAAGATAATATTAATATTAATTAAGTATAAATACTATCTTTAAGTTAACTAAGTTATTAATATTATTATAATCTATAATAACTATATAATACTAAATAATTAGTTACTAGTTATATCTTTTACTAGATTATATAGTAATTCTATTTATAAATTTATTATAAATTATAACTTTTTAGTTAAAATTAGTTATAACCTTTATTTATCTTTTTTTTTATATCTTTTATATCTTTGTTATACTTAATTTTAATTATAAGCTTATTATAAAGCTTTAATTAGTTATAATAGTATAAGTACTTTTAAATATAATAACTATATTAATAAAAATAAAAGTACTATATATATAATCTTTATAAAAAACGTTTTTATTATAAAATTTCTTATTTTAATACCTTTATATATTTTATCTTATAATTAAATATAAGTTATAAGTAGTTTACTAATTTATTCTTATAATTAGCTTATTAACAATACTAATAACTAGTTATAAAAAACCTACTTATAGTTTATAAATTCTTATACTATTATTAAAGAATTAATTAATTATTATATTAGGCCTTAATTAGTTATTTAATTATATTAAATAACTTAAATATATACTTAAATTTAAAGACTAAATAATATAATATTAAAAGAGTTAATTTTATATCTTATAAAGTAATTATTATAACTTTTAAGGTTATATCTAAAACTATAGACTATAAATTTAGACTCTTTATTATTAAGCCTAAGGACTATTACTACTATACTACTATACTAAGCTATAACTATTATAAGTTTAAATCTTATACTTACTAGTAGTTAGCTAACTAATCCTTATACCTTATTAGTTAATTATATAGCTAGCTAGTTAATCTCTATACTACTACTACTAGCTTTATTATAGCTTCCAGTAGCTAGTTAATTAATTCCTACGCCTACTAGCTAGTTATTCCTTATATCTATACCTAGGTATATATAAGATCTTTACTACTATTACTATTAGTCTTAGTACTACTACTAATAGTATATAATAAGGAGATTCTAATAATTTATAAGTAGTTAAGTAGCTATAGTTATAGACTAAAAGAAGCCTCTAAATAAAGAAGGGAATAGGTTAAGAGTTATAGAGATATATTCTATATCTATAATAAGGATATTATTATCTCTTTATAAGTAATAGGGATATTACCTTCTTTTTTCCTTAGTTAAGGGGTACTTATTATATTTATAAAGTTACTAGTTTTAACTAAGTAGGTATACATCTTATATATAGCTACAAGTAGCTAGAATCTAGCTAGTACTAGCTAGTGAGAATTAAGCCTTTATATACTATAAACCTAAGCTCTTTTACTAATTTATTTAAGACTAGTCTTTTTTTTATAAAATTAATAAGTAGTTATAAAATATTTCTATATTTACTTATAAATTTAAAGTAGAAATTTATAAATTTATACTAGACTTATTTAGTATTTTATAATAGTATTTATAGTATTGCTTTATCACTAATTTATATAAAAAAGGAAATTCGCAAACTTTTAGCTTCACTAGACAGCTTGTAGTACTCGAAAGCTGCTGCCTCCAGTAACGACTAATACGGTATAGAGACATTCGAACCCGGTGAGTTCGCTAATGGAATCACCCTACCAAGGAATGGGGTGTTCGACTCCATTCTCGTCAATATAGATGCCAGTCGGCGCCTCGGCTGGGGGAGGAATAACGTCATCACCCTCATAGGTCCAATCGGGGTCAACATCGTTGGTAATGTCTTCCGAAAGCTGGCGGAAAACCTCGCAGCGATCCAGCAGCTCGTTCTTCATGTCCTCGTTGGGCAGCTTCGCGCTCGGATCTTCCAGCTTCTCGCAGGTACTGAGCAAGTCATTGATGGCCTTGAGACGCTTCTCCTCGGGCGTGGGGGGGTTCGGCTTCGGTTTCTGCGACTTACGGAGGCGGTCGCAAGCCCTATCGACGTCGTTCTTCCAGCGCTGCTCGCCGCGCAGCCAGCAGATGATGCGTAGCTTGAGCGTGTTGCCATAAATCTCGGGCACCTGCGGGCCGCCAATGGCCTCCTGGATGCTAGTCATGGCGTTGTCGAACCAGCTGACGGCGTGACCGATGGGGTTATCCCAGGACTTGACCATGTCTAGGACATCGTGGGCATAGGGTGACAGCACCGCAAAGGCAACGGCTCCGCCAGCACGGGCGCCGGCACGGAATTTAGCAGACACCTTGGCTCTGACACGGCGGGCTTGATTGAATGATGTTAGTCGACAACAGGCGTATGCCACCACTTTTGCTGAATAGGCTCACCTTTTGTTGGCTCCGGCTTGTAATTAGCAGGGTCGCAGGTGGCGCGCTTGCCGAGAAAGCCAAAGCAAGAGGGAGACTTCTTATAGGCGTAGTTGTCGTTCTTGATCTTTGTGCTTCTAGAGCTCGGCTTATCGCTCGTCACTTCGTAGACGTGCGAGATGCTTGACCCGGGGACCTTGTCAACGAGAGCAAACTCCCGGTTGCGAGCAACCGCCGGGTTCTTTTCTGGGGAATAGATGCCAGGTACCCAGTAGCCGTCCGGAAGGTCCTTGCCGTTAATAACGTAGATGTAGCCCTTGGTCGCCCCATCAGCGCTGCGGCCAAACGCATACCTCTCGGCCGTTTGAGGTGACCGAGTGACCGAGACGAGGCCTGAATTGCCCCCAAAGCTTAGGTGGTTATGGAGGTCCTTGTTGGTGCCCTGCGGCGAAAAGCCCTCGGCGAAGATGACAGCTGGTGGGCGTGAGTCGCCGCGGTAGAAGAGGCCGTCTTTGCCGCCGCCGGGCGACTTCATCTTGGAGGCCACCTCGGCCGTTATGGTCTTGGGGGGAGGGGGACGCTCGCGGATTTCGGCCACTTCGGCGTTGGGATCGCTGGGCAAAAGGGTATAGTTGGACATAATCTCAAAGATGGGGTCATCGATGAAGTTGATGTCGAGCTCAACGCCGTCGTCGACCACGAGGTCGCCACCGGCCTGTTCAGCCGTTGACTGGGGCGCCGCGACGGCACGGAGCGCAAGGAGCGCTGCGAGAAGATAGGGCTGCATGTTTTGCACTGTTGTTGATGTGTGTTGCTTTGGGCTTTCACTGGTTAAGGTTCTTGAAGGAGTAGAGAGACAGTTGGTACTGAATCGACTGTCCTTGATGGCAAGCGACGCAGCTACTTATAACAGTCGTTCAGCCCTCATAGGTCATCAAGTATTCTCGTATAGTTACCTCATTTGATCATGAACACTGTAAACTTGCAAGTATTCTCGTATAGCTACCTTATTTGATCATAAACACTGTAAACTTGCAAGTATTCGAAGCCGAGTCATGAGTTAATAGCCAAGATGCCTACTTTACATGTGTCATGCGACTCCATGATGCCGCTGACAAAACAAAAAAATGACTCTGTTGCAATTATTGAAGGAGACGGAGGAGAATTATTAGGCCTCAGACTCTGCACAGCCATGTCACTGCGAATTATTATTAGTGCTAGTCAAGACGCCCGTCCACTGTTGGTAAACTGCCGAATGGCTATGCTCTGGAGGTGTAACTATCGTGGCCTGGTTCTTACGGTCGTGCGTTTTGTGGGACCTTGCCCATGATGTACTTCGTAAAGAAAACCAAAACGTCGGATGGGAATAGAAAATTTCGGCGGACCTACCTGTTTGCTTCACGTGTCAACCTTCGGGGACGTTAATGGCGCTACTCCGGCGAATAATGATCATCAAAATTCTACGGCGCGAGTCGCACATCCAGTTATACAACATGTCAACTCAACGGCATTAACGTCTCAAGAGGGCTCTATGGTGTGCACATGTCTGATTCCATATGCTGATGCCACTTTAAAGCCGAATGTGGCCCGATATTGGCAGCTCGAATTGTCCGTAGTTTGCTCCTGTGGATAATCGGAAATGCTCCGCGACAATTTCGCGTACATTGGATGGTTTCCTGTCATGCATTCCAAAAGCCGTCGCGAGGGTAAATGTGTTGTGGCCGGAAATATCGGGTCTCTGATAGAGCGGTTGTGAGTCTTGCCCACGTTCGAGTCTCTCTCTATCTCTGGCAGTACTGATGAGAACCTCCTGGTACATGTCCAAGGACCGGCTCAGAAAAGGGGTGGGCATGGCATTGACGGCACTGGTATAATAAGAGGCGACTATAACTTTAAGACTTTGAAAGCGACCATCAAACCGTTGTCAAGCAGACTCATATCTTAGGCTAGCTTGACTGGGATGTGATAGAGGCTTCCTAACTAGGCCACGTAATTATTATGCCAAGTGCCAAACTATCTAAAAAAATCCGTGGTCGATAAGTGGTTGATTAGTAGTTGATAAGCAACGAATTGTTAGTATCTAGAAACAGTAGTTAAAGCGCGGCGTAGAAGATCATAGTGTGTATAACGACTAGGTAGACATTAAATGATCCCTTAACCATTTAAGAGTATAATAACGTAGCAGTTTACTTAATACTCCTTCGACGGCTGATTTATTTTGTTTGTAAACTTAAAGAAAACGGATGCGGATGGGATACTCATTTAGATAACGTAGAAGCCACACGGACATTTGCTAGTCACGATAGAGCGATTGGCTGCTGCTCTTTTGCCTGTCCGAGTTGGTATCAGAACCTGTCGTCTCTGATAGGAAAGAATCAGGTTATGCCGTGCAGAGTTCTTTGAGACTAGTCCCTCGATTGCGATAGTAGTATCAAGGTTAGGAATGCGAATAAAAAGGTCTTTTAACCTTGCTAGGTCACGATAACCGGATGGGCCCCCTGGTGTTTCATCTAGACGGCAAGCATAATCTGTCTGCTGCGGATGATACGACGTCGCGGGTTTGAGATTTGGTTCAGAGAGGGCAGCATTATCGTTCTTCGACGAGTGCATGAAGAGTCTTTATGTGTTGCGATGGACGCAACGTTATTCAGACCTCCTATTCCTAGAATAAGATTGCCTCGGCCAACGCGAGCAGGCGCTGTGTTGTTGCCACGGGGAGCACGGATATGAGGGTAAGATATAACTACTACCACACACCCACGGCCCGCTATTGGGGCTGTATTTAGGTGTGCGGCACATGTATCGAGACTTGGCGTAATTTTATTTTCACCGCATGTTTAGCTATGCTCTTAGTGTAGGCATATGATGTGTGACTTTTGACTCGCCGTAGTGGGGCAAATTCTGCTTTGATATACAATCTTTCAGGCTTTCAGGGGTCGCCGTGTAATCATTAGTTACTCGTAGTTAGTAAGTAAGTGGGATAGACGAGCAAGCGGACCGACTTGGCAATCTTCATTCTAAGATCATTGCTGCCGAGCGACAACCGAACCTACTAGTATATATATACATTACTATAGTCACACCCCTAGGGCTCGTATTCTTGCGTCGAAAACTTTTCACTCGAATTAGGCTAGATGATAAATCCCCCCAGACCCCCTTAGAATAAGACATAGACGAGTAAATAGATTAGAAATCTAGTGGGATTCGCCTCTTAGCCTACGGATTAAAATAGTCTGAATAACTTAATTAACTTTCTTTTCATTTGACGGTGTGTTCTGATCGGGCTGGATCCGGCCCGCTAAGTTAATGCCTATCGGCCTATCGCAGCCACACGCCCTACATACGCTACTAGCTAGGCGATCCCTATCCCTTTAACTGTGGAGGAGGAGTAAGCTGGTCACGAGCTCCATAAGGAAGAGAGACTAGGAAGCTACCAGACAGCACATATTAATTTACCTGCGAAGGAAGTCAAGTTTAGTACTCGCCTGCGCCACAGTACCTCTAATATAGGCTATTTTCTGTGCCGCTGAAAGTATCACGTTTTTTGAGGTACCTGGTTAAACGGAATCCCTGCAAGTTACCTGCTTGCTCCTCCTCCACAGTCAAAGGGATAGGGATTCCGTCTAACCAGGTACCTTAAAAAACGCGATACTTTCTATAGCATAAAAATTTAGCCTATATTAGAGGTACTATAGTGTAGGTAAATACTAGGCTTAACTTCCTTAGTAGGTAAATTAATATATACTATCTAGTACTTCTTAGTCTCTCTTTCTTATAGGTCTTATAACTTACTTACTCTTCCTCTATAGTTAAAGAGATATAGATAACTAACTAGAGTTATATAACTAGGCTCTATTATTATTAAAAGGTTAAAAGTAAAGATTAGCTATATATTATTTATAGTACTAGGTATAAGGTCGTAGTAAGAAGAGTGCCTATATTTAGCTATATACTCCTATAGTTATGATAGTGCTAGGAATTATCGCTGCCCTGTCTCTACTTACTCGCGTCGACGCCACAGCTAAGTACTTATGCGTTCCCCACGTAACTATGCCCTACCCTCGGGTGTCCCCGTTCCGGGTGTCCTTGCTTACTGCCTCCCTATATCCGCGCCGCGTCCTCTTAGGGTCCTAATACTAGACTAGCTAATAAGTATATATAATATTAACTATTAATTAGATTTAATTATAGGAAAATATACTTACTAAGTAACTTATTATATATAATTTAATATAAGTATATAGTATTATTATTCTTAAATATAGTAATTTATAAGTTATTATAGAATTAATTATATAAATATACTAGACTATTAATATAAGTACTATTTAATAATAGGTTTTTTCTAATCTAAAATCTAGTACCTTCTCCCTAAGTTTATCAAGGTTTATAAGGTTATTATAAAGTAGAAGATAAAGTAACTTAGTAAGAAGATCTTTTATTAAAATAAGAATAGTAAAGGCTATAATTAAATTACTTATATCTAGCTATTTAGTATAGGAAAAGGTTATTCTTTATATAGTTAAAGTACTTTAAAGTTTATTTAAGTCTAAACCTTTATTAAATATTTAAAGGATAATATATAACCTTATAGAATATTATAAATAACTTTAATATTAGAATTAAGGTTATTAATAATATTATAATTATATTATAATAATATTCAAAATAACCTAATAAAAGTAGATTTTATTTATATAAACTTTAATTTTTATAAAGTAGAGACTTTTTATCTTTATAAAGCTATTAACTAATATATTATTATTAATAGAATTCCTATTACTTAAAAGCCTTATACTTTCTAGCTACTTAATAACTATACCTCTAATTAACTAATTTATTACTTAGAGACTATAATTACTAAAAGTTACTATATTAGCTACTAAAATTTATTTATAAATAGAACTAATAATATTAGTAACTATATAATATATTATATTAGAGACCTTTTAAAGTTAACTAGTTTATATATTATATCTTAAAGCCTAATTTACTTCTAATTACCCTTTATATATATATTTCTTACCTTAAAATTATTATAATAAATTAATAATTATATATATAATAATAAATATAAAATATAATAAATATACTAAGAACTAGTTAATCTAAAAACTCTTTTCTTATCTTTTTAACTATAAA
Organism: Beauveria asiatica; assembly: GCA_038367545.1. Taxonomy (NCBI): domain Eukaryota; kingdom Fungi; phylum Ascomycota; class Sordariomycetes; order Hypocreales; family Cordycipitaceae; genus Beauveria; species Beauveria asiatica. Next base: position 36,124 of record JAAHCF010000201.1, on the reverse strand, counting down.
GGAAGAGTAAGTAAGTAACTTATAGGGATTTTATTTAACTAGGTACCTTTAAAAATATAATACTTTTAGTAGTATAGAAAATAGCCTATATTAGAGGTACTATAGTATAGGTAAGTACTAGGATTTTTAATTAATTCTTTTTTAAAAAAAATAAGGAAATAGATCTATTTTTATTTTAAAAATATAAAACAAGGTTAATTTTTATTTTTTTAGGTTACGAAAAGCCCTCTAAGCGATGTCCTTTTTGTATTCGAGCTCGGCACGTACAGTGTATCTAGATAATTCCGCTTATAGTCCTAAACCCTACTAAAATATATACTTTTAAACTAAGGATATAAAAAGAACTAGTACCTAAAATAATTTTTTAATAATTATAATTAAATTCTTTAATAGTAAAAGTATATAAATTTATTTTTTTAAAAATTTTAAAAAGTTTTAGTAAATTATAATATTTAAATAAAAACTAAAGAAAGAAATTTACTAGTAAAATCTACCTTTTTTTTATTTTTAATTTTATTAAATATTTATAAATTCTCTATTATTATATAAAAATCTAAATAAGTTTTCTATAATACTTTAACTATTTCTTTATTTTTATATATTTATTATATAATTAATTAATAAGTATATTATATTTAAATCTTAGCTTAAAAAGTAGGTATTTTAGTGGAATTTAGGGTCGTGAGCGGAATTACTTATGACCTACTGTAGGCTTTGCGTTGTAGACTCTTCTCCAGGCGCTTAACTCCCTTCGTAGGTAACTTAATATATACTATCTAGTACTTCCTAGTCTCTCTTCCCTATAAGTCTCATGACCTACTTGCTCCTCCTCCACAGTTAAAGGGATAAATTGACTATAGGTTACTACTAAACCCTCCTGTCCTAAGAGGTGCAGTTGCTATTTCATTAATAAACGATAAATATAGTGAGCTGACGAAATAAACTTGATACTGACTAAGTGATGAAAATCACTATTCAAGATGAAGGCTCTTATCAATGTTGTAGAATCTCCTTCCGTGATTTACCTCAATTCCGCCGCCGCCGAAAAAAAAAGAATCCGCGGTTGAAAAAGCTTCCACCAGCAGGAGATAAGTGGCGAGGTCGCTTAAATCCGAATAACAAGCACGTGGTTCGCTCTCCCTTTATTAAGGCGTACATCGAGGCACTACGAAAAGTAAATTTACCTAGCGACAACAAGTTCTTGGTAAATTTCACTCGCCCGTTCATGTTAGGCTTATACTACCCGCAAAGCTTCAACTGCAAGTCAAAGCTTCAACTGCAACTGCGATAAGCGCCGCGTTGGCAGAAATATCGACACCAATGCCGCGACCTACTCGACGTGCACTCGCATGTGATCGCTGCAGATCGCGAAAAGTTCGCTGTTTGTGTTTTCGCCCCTTGGTGTTGTTGTCAAGTGACACGTAACAAATTTTTATGGCTTGAGAGCCGTGTATCTGGAATGAATCTAATTCTACATATCTACAGGCAACGGCGGTTTTCCCTGTGCTAACTGTGTCGATCGAGCTGAGGCGTGCGTTGTCGCCCCTAGACGGGGTCTGAGGCCTCAGGAAGTGCAAGGTTCATCCTCATATATTCCCTTTCGCACCTATCGTATGAATCCTCGAGCTCAAACACCAGAGAGAGACGTCCCAAGCTCTGATTCTGGCCCGCTCAATGACACGGATGGCCTCCTGGGGTCTGTCGCGTTCTCGTCAGAAGAGGGTAGTTTGCTGAGGCACGCACAATCGCCGGTAAGCCCCACGCCGCTATAGTGATATTCCAAGATCAAGCAAATGCTGGTTAGGTGCCATCCTTGGGGCCGCGACCGGATTCATCTACTAGTTGGACACTCGGCAGACTCTGTTATTCGGCCAATGTATCCTAGGCCTGGGGGCCGCTCAATGCCAACATCACTAATGCTCGCTCTTATTCTCACCAGTCCTTAGCGTATACTAACGGCTCGGCTCGTCGGGAGGAACTTCTCAGCTCCAAGGACACCACCAATCAAGCTTTAAGTCCACCTAACACAAGCTACGACTCACAGAACAGCCCCGAAAACGGCAGCATATGTACCACAGACTTAGTAAGTACCGATAATTCTCATACTCCGAAACTACGGTGTCACCCCCCCCCCCCCCCCACTAACTAACTCCTATCAGCCGAACGTCGAATATTATGGTAAGTCTATGACAGACCATACACAAACAAAAATTCCGTCACGCTCAAGGAAACCGTGCAGGTCCACGATCCTTCATGTCATTTTGCTCGCCCCCTGGCGTAAAGTGGATCAATTCAAGGCTCGAATGCCCCCAGCTTGGTGGCATTTCTTCACAATTGATCGCTGGAGTCGCTTGCAAATTAAAGCTAAACGGCAAACTCTCTACACCTATGGCAGCAGACCCTCCCCCCGAGCGCACTTGGGTATACGCTAAGAGTTCGTCAACCTCTTCTTCCGCTTGGCTTGCCGCCACATTTTGCCCAGTGCTAATCCGACTGAGTTTCAGCGTATTTCGACGAGGCAGCTGAGCAGTCGTTCGGGATAGTAGATCAGCTGTGGTTTGAAGCCCGACTGCGAAAACATCTGGACGGAATGGCGTCAGACGACACGGGATGGTTCGCGCTACGCAATGCTGTCTGGGCTTTAGGCGCCCGCTTAAGCATATCGAAGACGTCCAGTTATAGCCAAGCATTGTCTAAGTCGTGGGTATTCTTTGAGAAAGCCTTGTCCGTCCACACAGAGATCATCCTCTTCTCCTCATCCCTACCAGCAGTCCAAGCTCTCGCACTAATGGTACATAGTCTCTTTTCAAAGCATATGCATATTAACGCAAATAAGAGCTGACGGCTTTGTTTAGGCTTACTATGCTGAGGGGGTGAGTAACGTGTCCGTGCAGTATATGCTATGCTCCGAGGCACTGCGACTTGCATGTTCTAAAGGCTTACACCGAAAACCGGCCCTTTCCTGGATGATGTCTTCACGAGAGACGGCGCATCGGAACTGGATATTCTGGTCCATCTACTGCTTAGAAAGACAAATATGCTCACGTTCGGGCAGGCCAGCTGTATGTACTTGCACTATAAACATCAGACCATTCTGCTTGAGTTTTTGCTAATATGACAGAAGGCCGTGGACGATGCGGCTATCGACTGCCAAATCCCAGAGAAGGCACTCAGCGGGAAGTCAAGTGATACTATTTATTGCCATACATTGATCGCGTTGTCGCGGCTTTGCTCGGCCGCCACAAAGCTTTTATCTAACACTCCTGGCCGAGAGCAAGACAATACGCACACGCCACTCATCGACGCTGTAAAGTCTTTAAATTGTCAAGCTGTAACAATCAAACTGGCTGCAGAGCGGCGGAGTGTTTTCCTCGACAGGTCTATGAATGATGGTCAGCTGCCTGAGGGCCTGACAACTCGTCAGATGCAAATACTCCAGAGCCACTACCATTGTGTCTTATTAGACATCAATACGCCACTTTTCTATCCTTGGTCACCCCCTGTGGGCCAGAAAAGGTCTGACCCCCAGCTCGTCTCACAGATCGAAGCTTCTTGTGGCGCGGTAGCGGGGGCCGCCCGGTTTACTATACTCGCAACCAGGCAGATTCATGTCGACGCATCTTGCTGTGCTCTGTAAGTGATGTATCAGCACTAATTCCACTAACACACGGTAAGTGATGAGAGGTTTGGTTCTAATCGTGAAAATAGAGTATCGCTCTTCGTGCCGGTCTACAGCTTCATTACCCAATTCATCCATATTCTGCGATGTGATGCGGCCCACGCCCAATCAGAGCTTGATATTTTGGGTTTGTACTTTCTTCCATTCAAAAACAAGGAAGCGGCGCATTAACAACCAAGCTTAGATCTGGCTCTTGGCTACTTTGCAAATCTTAAATATGCCACTGATGGTCTAGTATTTCTACCATTCGCCAAGGAACTTGCTAGTATTGCTTCAACGTATGTAGATCAACAACGAAATAAGCCGCCTAAGGCCACCATTCCCAACTCGATACAAGAAGCTAGCCAATACGATATCGCCATCGAAGATGAAATAGCGAATATCTATGACGTACGTGTTGCCTTCTAGGACCGCTAGCGAGAAAGTACCCGTCTTGCATCACTATGAGATCGAAGCTAACAATATAACCAGACAGCAGATTCGTCCCTACTCATAGAGGAAGCGAACTTTGAGGACTGGGACAGTCTACTTCCCTCATTAGCTACTTGGGATACCGCTTTATAAGCCTTTAAGGGTGATTGCAGCCTGTTTATAGGTCCTTATAATAGTCTGGTTTATTTTGGTAATCTTCGTGGGCAAAAAAAACATACAGCAGCCGGTGTTCGCTGGTCGTCACCGACCCAACTACTAATCTGCCGGTCAATAGCTTGATTTACGCGGAGCAGACGGGACGCGATATTTTCTACTGCCTGTGGCCGTATGTGTTAGCAGCCTGTCTGAAATAATATATAAACGACATATCGGGGAGATCGATTTTCATCTAGTAAATAGTTGGCTCCCGACCTGGCACCCACTACCTTTTCGTGAAGACTCGTTTTGTGCTCTCTTGATTAAGTGGTTATTAAAGATAGCTTATCGCGAGAACAGAAATCGTCAACATTTAGCCAAAAGCACACGTTAGACCTGAACGAACGGATCAATCTTTTCATATATCTCACCCCTACTACATCTGTCTGCAGTAACTAAAAATCTATTCTTCCACGCTGATTAGAAGCGGGCTCACTATTATGTCTATACTATAGTAATAATAATAATAATAATAATAGTAATAGTAATAGTAACAAAATGGAAAAGAGTGACTAAATCCTTTATCCTTCTGTATAGCAAGTCCGCGCTCTTTAATTCATGTCAGCTGTGTGTGGAGTCAGATCGGCCGGATTTGCGACTTCCCAAAAGCGGAATACTTGCCGATCATTTTTGGCAACTGCCACCCTCGGCCAAGCATAAACCCCCACCTCGCATTAAGAAAATACATCTCTCGGCCCGGAATACCTCGGCGGAAATAATATCAGCTCTCCGTTCACCGAAACATCTGTAAAGACTAGGATTGGCCAAGTGACAGCGTGGACACAGTCCCATTGATGACACGGAGCCGGAGGAACGATCCTCCGTCAACCACAGTACATATAACTCCTGCTCCAGCAGGCTCATCAAATAGAACTTCAATATAACACAATCATGTCTCTCATCCCTATGTGTGACCTAATAGTCTTAATAGGTTATAAGCCTAGTAGTGCTTAAAATTAATTAACTATTTAAAAGGGAAAGTATTATCTTTATCTACTACTAAACTAGCTAACTACCCTACTTAATAGAATATTATATAAGCTAATAAAGAACTATAAAACTAGGGATATATACTATAAAGATAGAAGAGAATATATTTTTCCTTATATATAAGAAGAGCTAATTACCTAACTTCTAGGTAATTATATACTATAGATAACCTTATTTTATAAGCCTAATTAGAAAATTCTAACTATAACCTATAATATATCTTTATCTATAAATATAATTTCTATATAGTTATACCTAACCCCTAAATATATATATTAAATTACTTACTATAACCTAAGGCCTTAGCTATTATAAAAAGTATATAATAACTAGATATTAAATAAAAGGAATTTTCTATACCTTATATAAATACTTCTTATATTTAAATAAGATAATTAATAAGGTAAAGATCTTAGCTATAACTAGTCTAAGCCTACTAGTAATACCTTATAAAGTCCTATATATAGTAGTATAGCTAATAACTTAATTCCCTCTAATAACTTAAAGTCTCTTTTTAGCTTTAAGGTTATTATAAAATCTCTATCTCTAGCTTCCCCTAAAGCTATCCCTATACCTATTTTAGCTAAACCTAACTTACTAAGACTAGCTATTAAGGCCTTATACTTATAATATATCCTTAACTCTAAAAGATACCTTAAATATACTAAAGCTTAAATCTAAAAGTAACTAAGTTAAATAGAAACTAAGGATTATTAATACCTTAGGCCTTAATAGCCTTAGCTAACTACTAAAACTAGGCTAAGGAAATAATATTACCCTAATATAAAGTAGGGGAAGTAAGACGCTTAAGGAGATACTATATAACTAGGAAGTTAATTAGTTATATACTATTATCCTAATTAATTATATACTTAGGGAAAATACTAGGGAACTAACTAGTAGTAAAACTATAATAAAAAGAGTTATAAATACTCTTAAAGAGAACTTTAAGCCTAAAAGAGTAACTATCTTCTATACTATAGTAAATAAGCTTCTAATACTTACCCTTATATAGTATAAATTTATAAAAAAACTAGCTATAGTACTTATTAATATATAGACTAAGTAGTAGTTACTAGATAAGGACTTTAAGATCTTTAAGGCTCTTATAATATACTTATTTATTAATAGACTTAATAAAGACTTTAATAATTATACTATAGAGATAACTCCTTAGCTAATTCTTATATATAATAATAAATAAACTATATTATTACCTACTATAATACTAGTATAAGTAATTAATATAGTTACTAACCTAGCTAAACTTAAATAATAGAATACTAAGAAAGTAGAATAAAATTTAATATTAACTACTATAATAGCTATAACTAAACCCTTTTATAGTAATAACCTAGGTTTTTAATTAAAATACTACTATAATAAGTATAAAATAGAGGGATACTTAAATAAATACTACTTTATATAGCACCCCTATCTCTTCTATAAAAAATAAAATCCCCTAAGTTAAGATAAATCTAATATTAAGTAATAGATTAACTTTAGCTAGTATATAAGTACCCTAATAGACTCTAAGCTAGCCTAGCTAGCTCTAATAGTATCCTAGAACTTATAAGGGAACTCTAGTTAACTTATAACTAATAGGGCCTTTATAACTATTAAATTAGGCTTTAACTTTAAGCTATTTATAACCTTATATTAGAAGCTAATACTACTTAACTCTAATATATTAAGTTATATCTTAGGATATAGAGAACTTATAAAAGACCTATTCTTATATATAGGTCTTAGAATCTAGGGTCTAATAGGCATAGTTATAAAACCTATAGTCTATAGTATAGCTACTATTATTATTAAAACTAATAAGGATTACACGCTATAACTCTTTAATAGTATCCTCTAAGAAGGCACTCTAATAAATCTACTCTCTATTAGCTAATTTACTACTAAGGACACTTTAGTAATCTTTAGTAAGGATAGAATAATAATAATAAAAGAAAATAATATTATTCTATTAACCTAATAAGTCTCTAGTATTTATACTATTAACTATATTACCCCTAATATTAGTATAATAGCCTACTTAACTAATAATTTATAATATAAGCTATAGTATAATTACCTTAGATATCTAGGAGAATAGAATATTACTAGACTTACTTTTATCTTTATTAGTATAAAGCCTATTAGCTAGTATAAATACTATATTAACTATTTTATAAGATAATAAAAAGAAGTACTTTATATTTATTTAATTAAATAAGAAACCTACCCCCTAAAAAGTCTTTATACTAATATTATTAGCCTACTACCTCTATCTTAGAAAAAGGACTATTACTAAATTACTATTATTAATAATTATACCTAGATATACTAGTTATTCCTTATTAAACTAAAGTCTTAGCTACTAGATAAGATATTAAACTTCCTATACACCTAAGAATACCTTAAACGTAAGTACTATTTTATATATCTTAATAGGGGGGGAGAGAATATTATAGGCTAATTCTAAGATATATATCTTACTACTAGTATCTACTTATAGTACTCTACTATAGACTAATATTAATAGAATAGCCTTACTAAAGTTAGTAATAAGATACTTTAAGATAAACTCTTTCTTACCCTATACTAGTTAAAAATCCTATAAAAGTTCTAGCTAATAGTAGCCTAGGCCTATATAATATTATAATAATATACCCCTATAAAGTAAAATAATAAGATAATAACTCTATATAAACTATAATATAGTAATAAGCTAGATCTAAGCTACCTTAGGATTATTAGTAGTTATAGCTAATAAAAGATATCTTATAAGGTCCTTAAAATAGTTCTTAAGACTATTTTATATATCCTTATTAGCTATAAAGAATATACTAACTATATAGTACTAGATACTAATTAACTAAATACCCTTATAGTTATAAAGAATATACTAACTATATAATACTAGATACTAATTAACTAAATACCCTTATAGTTATAAATAATATTATCTTTTATAAATAACTAAATTAATTATTTAAGGATTTTAAGTATTAACTCTCTTATTAGCCTTAGATTTAGTACCTACTACCTACTATAGGCCTAAGGAATAGTAGGAGCCTAGATACCTCTATAATAACTAATATTCTACTAATTAGTAAGAGTCCTATAACTAAAGACTCTTACTTACGCCTAATAGTTAATAAGAGCACTAAAAGTAGTAACTCTATCCTAACTATAGAGATTAGTAAAACCCCTAAAAGGGATAATAAAGATAATACCTATAACCTTAAAGATAATAATAACTATATTAGCTAACTATATATAGCCTTATCTAATACTTTATTACTTATTATCTAAACTATACCTTACCCTATATATATTATTAATATCCTTAATAAAGACCTATAGCTACTATTACTACTATCTCTAGTATAAAGTAGTATTATTATTTAGATAAAATCACCTACTAAATAAATATTTAAAAGAATACTAATTTACCCTATACTAATACTTTAGTATAATAGCTATTTACTTTAGTCTTAAGTTAATAGAGCTATAGAATTTACTCTTTTTAAAGACCTAATATATAATAAAAAGCTAACTATATATAAGTAAGTAATTCTCTACCCTTATTTAAGATAATAGAAGATATCTATAAGTAATAAATTTACCTTTATTAAAGATAACTATATTATAATTATAGTAGATAGACCTAAAGATAAGATAGTCCTTAGAGGTAAATAGGTTTATAAAATTAAAAGAGGAATAACTAACTAACTTATTTAATATAAATCTTAATATATAATAAAGGGATATAACTAATATAAAAGACTTAACTACTATAAGACCTTTATAAGTATACTAAAGATTATAATACTATGCCTATTATTAGTAATAATAGTAGTACTAGACCTTAAAGTTAAATAAATAGATATTAAAACCGCCTTTCTCTATAGACTAATAAATATAAAAGTCTATATTAAAATACTAGAAGGTTATTATAAAAAGTACCTTAATAAGGTATAGAAATTACTTAAATCTCTTTATAAGCTAAAATAAGTACTAAAAATCTAATATATAATACTCTATAAAATACTCTAAAAACTTAGCTTTAAACTACTATAGCTTAATTATTCCCTCTTTATCTATAAGGATAGACTTATTATTATTATTTATATTAATAACCTCCTAATTATAAGAAAGAATAAGGTAACTATTATTAAAATTAAAAAAGCCCTATCTAATACCTATAAAATAATAAATATAGGCCTAGTTAGTTACTACTTAGGTATTAATATCTACTATAATTAATATATAAGAACCCTAATACTCTTATAAAGCTATTATACTAAAATACTACTAAAAGAGGCTAGACTACTTAAGTACTCCTCTATTAATCTACTAATAAGTACTATAGCTAAAAATATAAAAAAATAACCCTTTATAGACCCCTTATAGTATACTAAGACTTATAATAATCTAATATACTTATCTAATTATTCTTACTTAGATATCTCTTTTATAATTAGTTATTATTATAGGTTTATATTTACCCCCTTATTAGAATATATAACTAGCCTAAAGATACTTTTTTAGTATATTAAGGGTATAATAGACTATAAACTAGTATTTACTAGCCTAGATAAAGGCCCTTAGGCCTACTATAACGCTAATTATACTAGTTACTATTTAATATATAAATCTATTAGAGGATATATAATCTCCTTAGGAAGTAGAGTAGTCTTATAGCGCTTAAAGATATAAAATATTATTACCTACTTAACTACTAAAGTAAAATATATCTCTTAGTATAATACTACTTAAAAGATAATCTAGCTATAATAAATCTATTAGATTATTATAAAAACCCTTAGATAAAAGCTAGTTTATATTAAGATTATTATCTAGACTAATAATATAGGTATTATTACTTAGGCCTTTAGAACTTATAAGTACCCCTAAATAAAGTATATAGATATTTACTATTATTAGCTTTATAATAAAAATACCCTCTATTAATTAACCTTTACTAAGATTCTTAGTACTAAAAATAGAATAGATATAATAATAAAGCCCCTACTAAGGGATGCCTTTTATAAGTATAAGTATAATCTAGGCCTACGTTAAGCGCTACCTTAGCTATAACTAACCTAAGATTAAAGGATTTTATATAAATCTTATAAGTAACTAGGAGGGAAGCCTCTACTAAACTATACTTATAGGCTATTTTCTATTTTCTATAAAATTTAATTATATATAATTTTTTTAAAAATAGACTTATAACTAATAAAATAATATAATAATTAATTATAAGACTAAGAACTTAACTTATATAAGTATAACTAGGCTACCTTATAGTGGAAAAATGTGGTAAGTAATACTAATAAAAGCTCTGCCTCTATTAGTAAGTGGGAGATACTAATACCCCCTTTTTCCTGAAGTTCTATTATCTTAATTCCCTATAGTTAACGTGAATTAAGTAGGAGTGATGATACGGAGCCGGAGGAACGATCCTCCGTTAACCATAGTACATATAACTCCTGCTCCAGCAGGCTCATTAAATAGAACTTCAATACAACATAATCATGTCTCTCATCCCTATGTGTGACCTAACAGTCTCAATACCCATCCGGCAGTATTAGCCGCATACACGGCCTACGCCGAGGAAGGTGGCTTTTTTAAGCTGCTACTCCGTATTTAGACTGCTTGCACACTTCCGAGGGCGTCCATGTCGGACGTTTCGCCGTAGTGGAAGCCTCCCAGATCCTAGCTTAGGGAGTCTTCTGGTTTATCGGATTTATTTGCGGTAAGTCCGGTTGTAATACTATAAATACAGAGGTGTATGCTTTGCCCTCTTTTAGTCTGGGGTGCATAACGCAACCATCAAGTGATTAAACGAAGAAACCACCTCTTGTGACGAGTCTATACTTGCACCGCTTATCAGCGCAACGTCCCCAAAATGACTGAAGCTCTCAACATTCCGAAAAATTCCATCTTTCACTGGTCATCTACCAGCTCTTCCAAGGATTTCGACGTCCATGACCCCGCTACTGGAAAAGTTCTTACAACTGTTCGAGGTGGCGACACTGCAACCACACAAGCAGCTATCAGTGCTTCTGCCGCCGCCTTTTCTGAATGGAAGGAGCGCAGTTTGGCAGAACGAGGGCAGCTCCTATTGGCGTGCTCTGTCGCTATTGATGCACACAAGCAAGAACTGGCAGACTTGCTTTGTGCCGAGAACGGAAAACCCGTTCTAGACGCAGCATTAGATGTGGGCTTTCTTGTCAATGTCTTTAAATTCTTCGGTTCCTTGATCGACAAGCTTCCTGGACAGTTTCACGACCGCGGAGTGGTCTATACCTCCATCGTCCGAGAGCCGCTTGGTGTGTGCGCAGGTATTTTACCATTCAATTGGCCACCTATTCACGCTGGTGGCAAGATTGCGCCTTGTGTGGCAGCTGGAAACACCATCATAATCAAACCTGGAGAACAAGCGCCGTTGACAGTCATGCGAATTGTTGAGATTCTACAGACTATCCTCCCAAAGGATGTTGTGCAAGCTGTTCCTGGCGCTGGAGCTGAAGTTGCTCAGTTGCTGACTGAGAGTTCCACAGTCAAGATGATCTCGCTTACAGGACCTACAGCTGCCGGAGCTGCCGTTGCCAGAACGGCCTCAAATTTGGTCAAGCGCACCGCCTTGGAACTTGGCGGCAAGAACGCTTTTATCGTATTCGAGGACTGCGACTTGGATAGAGCGTTAAAGGGTGCTCTGGAAGGGGCCTTTTTCAACAAGGGAGAGGCTTGCACTGCAGCATCAAGGCTTCTTGTTCATGAAGAGGTATACGCCGAGTTCGTCGACAAACTAGCTACTGCTGTACGCAAGTTACGGGTCGGCAATGGATTTGACCAAGCTACTCATGTTGGTCCTGTTGTCTCCAAGCAGCAACAGGAACGTGTCAGAAGCTACATTACGCTAGGAAGCGAAGAGGGTGCCAAGATCGCTGCTCAAGCAGACTTGCCTTCTGATGATGCGCTCAAGGACGGCTACTTTGTTCCGCCGACACTCTTCAGGGACGTGTCACGGTCGATGCGCATCGCGCAAGAGGAAATTTTCGGCCCTGTGGCGACCGTGTGCCCGTTCAGAACCGAGGCAGAGGCTGTCTCCATTGTTAATGAGTCACGATATGGGCTTGTGGCCGCGATCTGGTCCAAGGATACGGAGAGGGCCCTCCGAATCAGCAGACAGGTTGACACAGGCATGGTCTTTATTAACAACTACTTCAGAAGCGGGCTGGGGCTACCTCATGGTGGATCTAAAGAGAGTGGCTACGGTAGGGAGCATTGGACTGAAACGCTCAACGAATGGTCAACTATCAAATACATCCAGATGCCGTCTGGTCTGGGCAGAGTGCCTACCTGGAGGTCTGTTGCAGATGTCTTTGATGAGTAGAGGGAGCCCAACCAGGTATAGGAGGTAAAATAGAAGAATTTATTCGCGCAGAGGGGAAACAAAGAACGAGTACGTCTATTACAATGCCATAACATCACCCCCGTGGATTCATTACGACCCCTTGTCAAGTTACCCTCAGTTTGTGATATGCACCGCTTGCCAACATGCATCTAGTGCTAAAGAAGCTGAGACCCATTTGGGACGAAACCACCGGCAAATGGTCAGAATGAAGGTCCTGTACGAGGCCAAGTTTATGGCGCATATTATTCGCAGCCCAGAGCGATCTAAAGTATATAGACAGGCAGGTTCCATTCTTATATTAGTTATTAAGGTAATAATAGTAAATTTAAGATTAACAAGAAAAAGAAGGAAAATAAAAATAAAAAAAGATAATAAAAAGAAAGACAAAAAAAAACATAAAAAAAGAAATATAAAAAAAGATACTTTTAAGTAAAAAGATCTTATAATAATAATACTAAAAAACTATAATCTTTTAACTCTTTAACCTTAAGTTTATTAGATTATTAATATAATCTTTAACTCCTTAAAAAATAAAACTAATTATATTATAAATAATAAAATTAGTTTAATAAACTATAAGAGATTCTTATAAAAAAGGACTAATTTTTAGAATAAAAGGAGAGTTAATTTTATTAAATAGCTATAAATAGCTTAGTTTATAGTATTATTTTAACTAAAATTAAAAAAGTAATTTATTATTAAGATAAAAAAAGTATTATATATTTTTACTTTTAATCTTAATATTTTTAATAGTATTAATTATTATATTTTTAAAAGAGTCTTATTAAAATACTTTCTTTATACTTTAGATTATTAAAGAAGTATAATTTTAGAATTTAAGAAGTATAACTTTTTCTTATAATAAAAAAATATAAATATACTTATTAAAAGTAAGGCTCTTATAGGAACTCCTTATAAGCTATTAATACTAGTAATATAGTTAAAACTACTAAAATAATTAAAATAATACTAAAAAGTTATTAAAACTAATAAAGTAATAATATTAGTAAATATCTTATTTTATAATATATAAAAGAGGAATTTTAAAATAAGTAGAGTTTTTTCTAAGTAATATTATATCTCTTTTTCTTTATAAATAATAATAGTTTTTTTAACTAAAAAATAAAGAAATAAAGTTAATAATATAATCTCTTTTCTTCTATATCTTCTACTAGTACTCTTACTTCTATATACCTATTAGTAATTATTATAATACTAATTTTAATAAAGCTAATATCTTTAAATATAGTTTAGTATTATATAATTACTATTAAAATACTTTAGATTCCTTTAAAAAACCTTCTTAAGTATAGAAAAGTCTCTAATTTAAACTTAAACTAAAATCTAACTTTTTTAGAAGAAATAAAATATCTTTTAAAGAAGTTAAAAAAACTATTAAAAAAGTCTAATAACTTTAACTATTAAAAGTTACTTTATTATTATTAATTTACCCCTATTATCTTATAAAATATTAGGTACCTCTATAATTTAATAATATAAGAAAAACTATTACTATTAAGGCACCTTACTACACCTATATTATACCTAACCTAGATAAAAACCTATACTCTACGCCTATCTATATTAATATTTTTACTTCTAGTAAGTATTAATAGTTATTATATAATAATTTTCTAATAATAAGTCTTTAAGCTATACCTTTAATATATATATATACTATCTTTACTTCTTAAAGATACTTATACTACTAGATATATTAATTTTACCCTTTTACTATATATATATCTAAGTCCCCCCTAAATTCCTAACTCTTCTACTTATAATAGTTATATATAATTTTATATTATTACTATAATAGCTATTATAGTATAGTAGTTAGTGTGCGCCTAATAATATTTTTTACTAACTTAGACCCTGTGGTTGCCCTAATCTATACCCTATTTAATCCCTTATAGTATTACTTACTTTTAGTATACTAGGCTTTTAAGAAGAAATAGAGAATTAGAAAGGGGTACCTCTAGCTAGATTTAAACTAGCGATTTATATACTAACCTATATAGAACTCCCTAGTATAGAACCACTATACTGTAGAGGCTTAAAAGTTACTTTAACTAATAAATATTTAATATATTTAACTAAACTATATTAGTTTTTTATTATTTAAAAGAAACTTAAAAACTATAAAAAGTCTTTTAAACTTTACTAAAATTAAAGATATTATCTTATATTCTATTATTTATATATAAACTAAAATAATATATTAATTTTTAATAAAAACCTTTCTTTAATATAATAAATATTCTTAATATTATAAAAGAAAATATATTTTAAATTAAGTCTTTACTTTATAATAAAAAGCTTATTAGCTTAATATTAGTAAATATATACTTATATTATTAAAGGATTTAACTATAATTATTAAGAAATTATTTAAAATACTAGTTTCTTTTATATCTCTAGTTTAAAAGTATATATTTTAATAAAGTTTAAGATTATAAGTAAAGTTATCTAAGTAATTTTTAATTTTAAACTAGTTTATATTTTAATAGTTTAATTTTTTTAATTATACTTATATTAACTTAAATATTTACTTAAATAATAATTATTTAATTAACCTTTAATAAAAAAGATATTATTATTAATATTATAATAAATTTATTATAAAATATAAACTTTTTATTTTTTAGAATATTATTATTTAAATAAATTAAATAAAAAAATATTAATAAAAATAAAAATAAAAATTTATTTTAAAAATATTATATTTATAAATTTAATAATAAAGTTTATAAATAAATTAAGTATAAGAAAAAAAAGAAAAAATAAGTTATTTAATAATATATTTTCTTATAAAACTCTTTTTATATTAAAATTAATAATTTACTTTTTATTTTTATTAGAATATTATCATTTATGTAGAACTATTTTAGTACTTATCTAGACAATTTATTAGTCACGCTAGTAGATTTCTAAAGGTACCTAGGTACCTCTATTTTTATGAAAGAAAATCGGGACAAAAACAAGTTCGTCACGGCTCGTCTACGGTAAGTCATGTCGGCCACTTTGACTTGCTCCTCGCACACCATCCAAAGTGACTCACCCCGCTTTTTTTCTCCAACACCATTATCTGACGAGCCGAAAACAAAACCTCAATCAAAATAGACCGTTCAAAATGACGAACCCTAAACTTGTCAAGATTCTAGCTGGGCTTCAAATTCCTGATTTCAAGTCCAACGAGCCCGCCTTGCACCAACTCGATCAATTCCTCACTTTGCGTAGCTTCCTCGGCGGCTATAGCCTGGGTCAGATCGATGAGCAAGTTTGGACAGCTCTCCGTCTCAACAAGGTGACTTTTGCAATCGTTCGGCGCCGCTTATTCCTGAATATCACCAGGTGGTTTAATCATCTCGAATCGACATACCCTGCTCTTCAGCGGGCCGTCAGGGCCAGCACATCACCGTCCAAAGCAAATGATGTCGTTAGCCAAGCTGGCGGTCGCTATAACATCAAGCTGCAGGATACTGAAAAGGGAGTCGTCACTCGATTCCCACCCGAGCCAAGGTATGGAATACAACTTGGAAACTGGTCGCTTTCTTTGGAATTCTTTTTAAATAACTTGTGACAAGCGGCTATCTGCACATCGGTCACGCCAAAGCGGCTTTTTTAAACGACTACTTTGCACATGATGCCTTCTCTGGATCCATGATCCTGCGTTTCGATGACACGAACCCGAAAAAAGAGAAGCAAGAGTTTGAAGATTCCATTATCCACGATCTTAAGCTACTTGGAATTAAGACTCAACGATTAACGTACACGAGCGATTACTTCGAACAACTTTACGAACTGGGCCAGAAGCTCATCTCTGACGGGAACGCGTATGCTGATGATACCGACCCCGAGACCCAAAAGAAGCAACGTTACAAGCGTCTCCCCAGTAGCCGCAGGGACCGACCGGCTGCGGAGAGTCTCGAAATCTTCAAGGAGATGAGAGAGGGAACCGAACTCGGACAGAAACACTGTATTCGTGCTCGAATCGCTTTTGACAGCTCCAACGGCTCTATGCGTGACCCCATCATCTACAGGTTCCCCAGCTGGGATTCCGAGCAAGGGCCCCAACCCCATCACCGTACAGGTTGGGCGTGGAAAATTTACCCTACCTACGACTTTGCTTGCCCTTTGGTCGATTCAATCGAAGGCGTTACGCATGCTCTCAGAACCACTGAATATGCCGATCGCAATGAGCAGTACTACTGGTTCCTTGACGCCCTGGACATGCGCCGTGTTCACCTGTGGGACTTTGCAAGAATCAACTTCATCAAGACGTTCTTGTCAAAAAGAAAGCTCTCCAAGGTGGTTGAAACTGGCAAGGTTGACGGTTGGGATGACCCTCGGATGCCAACTGTGCGCGGTATTTTGCGCCGTGGTCTCACAGTAGTTGCCCTTCGCGAGTTCATGTTGAAACAGGGGCCGAGCAGAAACGTTGTTTCGATGGACTGGACCACCCTTTGGGCTATGAACAAGAAGGTCATAGACCCTATTGCGGCTAGACACACTGCTATCGAAAGCACGGGCAAGGTGGCTATTTCTATTGAAGGAGCCGCCGATGCGCCGTGGAATGAAACCCGGCCTAAACACCCAAAGAATGCCGATGTTGGAAACAAAAAAGTTGCATTTGCAAACAGGGTCTTGATCGAACAAGTTGATGCTTCGTCTTTGAAAGAGAACGAAGAAATTACGCTCATGGCCTGGGGAAATGTCATCGTCAAGCACATCGTCCGGTCAGAGCATGGTGCCATTGGTAGCTTACAAGCGGTACTGAGCCCTGGAGGGGACTTTTCCAAAACAAAAAAGGTTCACTGGCTCGCTGCTGAAGGTACTAAGCATTTCACTGCAGAGCTCTGGGACTTTGACTACCTTCTATCCAAAGATACTTTGGGTAAGGATGACGATTTGGACAAATTTTTGACACCCGTCACAGCCACCATGACCGAAGCTATTGTTGGTGGCGATTGTGAGGGCCTCATTGACGGTGATATCATACAGCTCGAACGAAAGGGCTATTTTCGAGTCGATAAAGCCATCGGAGAAGGACCCGAGGGTAAGGCGGTCATGTTCAAGATCCCCACTGGTTCAACTAAAGCGTGAGATTATAAAACAAAACAATTCGCGCTGCTCAATATGGTCAATGGTCCGGCTACAGAATTCAATCTCGTACAGAACGGCAGTCTTAGTTTCAGTGACGACGCAAGTGGTAAAAAGACTTTGAGGATGTGTAAAAACAAGCATCTAATCCTTTCTTGCCGTACTCCACGCCTCGTTAAGAATATCCTTCATCTTCAAAGTCTCTATGTGCGGGAGCCTGGCGTTCAGCGTCTTCCCGCTATCAAAATTGAACAGTCCCTCTTCGTACCACATGCCCAAGGCGCATGCGAGTATATCAAACGCCTCTTTAGGGACGTAATTGTATACGTTGGCTTGTCCTGGAAGTTCTGTTCTCTTTCCGTTCTTCAAGTCGTGCAAAGAATCGTACGAAACTTTGAATTCGCGACCTAGCGGTCACTGTTAGTTTCGCGTTGTTTTTCCTACGGCGAGCTGCGTACCTCTTGCCGCTTCCGCGAGCTTGACAACTTGATTCCAGGATAGTTTGTCGCCCATGATATATGTCACAGGGTCCCAGTGGGTCAGAGCCAGAGATGCTGCGACGAACTTTGCAACGTCAATCGTATGAGTGAATACAACGGGAGTATCCCCGGACCCTGGAATAGCGGCCATGTTATGGGGGATGTCAAGGACGACGGGAAATGGTGCTAGACGTGTTTTCTCAGCAGGGCCCCAATAGTCCATAAAAGTGCCGATCAAGAAGTAAGTTGTCTCCAGATCAGTAACCTTGGGAAGCTCCTTTTGCGCGTCAAGTTTGTGGACCACGGAGTCAAGCTTGTCGATGTGGCTAAAATATGTTCACTTGTTAGAACGAGCTCTTGGTCTCGAATTCGCATGCGGGAAACTCAACTCTTTGGTGTGTGGAAAGCCCCAGTCACTAGATACCATCCTCTTTGTGCATTTGGACGCATCAGCCGCCTTGATCAGCTGGATTTCCGGGGGAGGCCTGCCGTCGGCAGTAGCACCCATTGTGATAGCAGAAACAAGAGTGTGAACGTTTCTGTCTTCCAAGATCTTTGTGATGGCCTTTGTGTCATAATAATCAGTCGCTATAATTGGGGCTCCGATGTCCTTCTCAAGCTGTGGATCAGGCTGGGGTCTTTAAGTCAGAACTCAGAACATTATTCTCAACATGAGTTTAGGGACTTTGGTTACCTTCCTGCTTAATACGATGACTTCATACTTGGAGGACTGCAAAATAGCGTCGACTATTGTCCGACCTAATTTGCCAGTTCCTCCGGCGACGGCAACGACCTGCATGGTTGATATGTTGTATTGGAGATATGTCGAGTGTATAGAGTGTTTGCTTTGTGGGAAAGCTATTATGGAAAGTAAATCTGATGTTTTAAATAGTTTTGCCCGGATTAACAAGGTTTCGACTAGTGGTTTTTACTGCACCAAAAGCAGCCGTCACACCAGGGCGCGTAAATGGTGGATTTGTCAGACATGGATGGATTTATCAGACATAGGCAGAATATTTAGCCTATTTAGATTAGTTTGTGATATCACGGTATCAAGTCTAGCACGCAAGTGATGCGGATTTGTTTGCGGACTTTGATTGATACCGGTGCTTGGATGTTCATGGTGAGACCGAGGCCCACAGCACGATTGCCCTTTTTACCGCAAAGTGACCAAATTACCCACGTAAGCATCAACTTAAAAGGATCGTCGCGGAGCGATCGGCAACTTGCCACGCTATCGAGTATCCACATCAGCCGCATTCGGACGGTACGCTATTGTCTCATTATTGTCATTCAACCACAGCATCAGTCTAGCACAACTGTAAGAGGATCAGCCATATCTCTGAGTAAATCCGCTTAAACAGTGAAAAGAACAGGCTCGACTGTCCGCGTTTTTTTGGCTTATAAATATCATTTGGGCTTATAAATCAACTCCGCTCTAATCTGCTATAGTAAGCCGCACGTCAAACCTACGCCACACAAACTTTGTGTACCTTTAAGATAGTTCGCCTTATTACTAACTGCGTAGCGCTCACTTTCATAAAATTGAGCATAATTCACTATTCGAAATTTTCCGCCAAGTTACTTCTATTCTTTTTAATATTACACCCAGTTATTATTCAACACTGCGACAAACGTCCGAGCCCGGCGTTCAAATCATCATCACCACATAAGAGACTTCGTCCTATACGTTACCCGGCGCACGTCTTTGTCTCACAACAATGTCACTATCTGAAATCACTGCGAAAGAGTTTGGAGAATGGTTGGACGGTACTTTTATTGGTGATCCAGCCACCTCTCGCGAATTCTGCGAGCGGAACCTGAGCCCTGACTATGTGCGCTTGCACGCGGGTGGTGGGCGTACGGAGTTTGAACAAGCTGTCGAGAAAGTAACGCATTTCCGCACAATCTGTCGCAAATGGGAGGGCAAAGTCAACTTTCTCGTTCAGCAGGGCAATAAGATTGCTGTCCGCTATACTGTGGATCTGATATTTGGGGATACTCCCGAGCAGCACATGGAGCTGATGTTTATGGCTGAGAGGGATGCCGAAGGTCGTTTCCAGAAAGTGTGGGAGCTAACTGAGCCAATTAACGAGTCGGCTGAAAATTGACGTCGGCTGCCAGCTTTTCAGTACCCATTTTCGTTATAGTTAGAACAACGGTGCTTGCCATCGGGGGAGAAGAGAAATACAAACCATGATTAGGTGATAGCAAATATCATGGCTTGGCGTGCCGTTCACTTTTAAGTCACTTCTGTCTCGGTCATGTATGATGTAGAGGCACAGAAAAACTAATCATATCATTATTAAAACACAACAGGTGATAGATCACTATAATAGTTCGTACTTGCTATTTATCTAGCTACTATAAGTAGAAGAGGAATATGTATCTTTACTAGAGTGGCATTTTGTAATCGGCCTACCTGATCTTGGCTTGTTGCCAGAAATGCTGGTTAGATACCAACTACACCCACTTTGAGGTAATTGGGTTCAGTCGTAATGCGCTCTCTGATTGAGCCAGAAGATATCTCATCGACATCCCAAGCCGCCCACGTGAAGCGACCATGTAAAAATTTGGCTTCGTCGGATGCTGCCCACACAGCATAGTGTCCAGGAAGGTCCGCTGTGGCACATTGAGGTCAGTATCCGGTCTTTTTATTATGGCATGTGGCTCTTACCATCATCCCACGGCAGTGATTCGGTCGTGTAGCCAGCCTTCTTGGCCACGGAAGTAAGGATCGCCCCAGGATGAAAGTTGATGACTTGCATATCGTCTACCGGCACGCCTTTGGCGATCTGCTGGACCAGAATAGCCCCTGCGCTTTTGGAGGCGGAATAGTTTGGAAGAAAGCTAGCGGCATCGAAATCATGTATGGCCATGGTCGAAATGCCGATCAAAGACTTGCGTCGGGGAACTTGTTAGGACAGGGGTCGCATGTGGCAGTTAGGAGTCCAATGACCATGTGTAGATTCATACCAGCTTGCGAGTTGAGTCTCTCCTCTTTTGATGATAGAAGAAATGAGCCGCAGCGGCGACCCCGCGGACATTTGTGCCGAGGTCAGCAATCACCTCCTTGTATCCAATCTCAAGGATGCTGCCGGGGGGTGAACTCCGGGCTACGTTCAGTACTAGGACATCAACAACCACACCCTCGTCGTCCAGGGTTTTCCAGAAGTTCTCAATGCTTGTAATGTCAGAGGCATCCTGCACACGGGCAACAAAGGTAGTCTGCGAGGTCCGAGACAATGACGCAACAGCCTCGTCGAGAGCACTCTGGCGACGACCAGTGATAATGACTTTTGCAGCACCTGCTAGCCCAAATCCACGAGCAATGGCATAACCAATACCTTCGGCACCTCCTGTGATAAGAATGACCTTGCCCGTTTGGGAGAGCTCAGGGCGAGACGGGGAGATGGCGTCGTAGGACTTCTTGTGGTGCTTCACCTTGGTAAGAATGCTGTCATTGTTGGCAGTCATGATGCAAGTAATAATTTGAATAGTCGAAAATTTTGTTGTAGAGAGATAGCTTCTAGTGTGATGATACACTCGGTGTTGTTTTTGCTCTGTGAAGATTTGTATTTTCCGTCTTTTCCAATTAACCGGCAGCTAGTAAATATAAATACGGGCTCGGAAGGCCAACACCATGCCCTCTTATTACTGTTAAAAGGGCAATAACACATTAGCAAAAGATGAAAGCTGATCCAACCGCATAACGTATGGTCTTCGCAACAAGTATTTTCGCTTGGCCCTTTGTCTGGTAGTCTAGGTTGCGGGGTGCCCCGCTCCGTTCCGCAAATCTCGGCCCGCGGCTTCCGCGTCACTTCGCCAACATGTCCGCCCGGCTTTTAGTTTGACGTGGCGCTAGCGTTGGGACATTTTGAGTAAACTTGATTTATTAGCCCACACTAGCTGAGCCTCGTCTATCTATTTTACCAAGTTAGCGAAGACACAGTATAGCATACGAGGAAACGTAATGCGATTAAATAATAATAAAGTCTATGTAGTAGATTTATTAGCTAGACCTAACGATTTTATTTCTTGCTGCCTGCCTTCGCTCGAGTGTAGAGTCGCTCGAGTATAGAGTTCGTTTTCGACCTAACAACTCAACCACCAAAACACCGATAGTTATTATAACTTATTCCCTCACGTGTAGCTTCAAATTACTCCAAGTAGTACTCTATAATTTAATTTACTAAGATTAAAAATCTATTTATTCATCAAGACAGAAACGAATTCAAGCTTTATATAATTGAATCACTATTTATATATAAATTTCGTGCTTAAAGTAGGGCTAAATATCTTACTAAAAAAGATGTATCTTAGTGTTTTTTTAGTAGGAAGAGGTGACCCGAAAGCGGGGTAGCCCGCGCGGGGTGGGCGATGTTAGGGCTTACTAGCTATAACTATAAATAGCATGCCTCAGCAGTATCTCTAGCTTACAACGTTTCTTCTTCATCTGTTTAGAGAGTATGAGGTATATCGGAGTATTTGCCTGCGTTTATGGTGGCGCCCTAGGACTTGCACTACCTAGTGCCCAGGAAGCCTCGAATCTTTCGCGATTAATTGTGTTCGGCGATAGCTTCAGTGATAATGGCAACGGCTCATGGATCGCAAGTAATGGGACTTGGCCAATTGATCCGGCTTATTTCAGACACTCTTTCTCGTGAGTATATCGTCCTCTTCGTTAGTTCTCTAGCGCCAGGCTGACCAGCTAGGAACGGGCCAAAATGGAACGATGTTGTTTCAGAAGCTCTTGGCCTAGAGCTCATAAATTTAGCTACTGGCGGGGCAACTACGGATAACGCATTCGTCACCGGCGGAACAGGGGCCGACTCGACAATTCATGTACCATCTGCCGCAGACCAGATTGCCTCTTTCTTGTCGTGGGACACGATCAGGGCAGACGATATTTTTGTGCATTGGAGCGGTGCCAATGATATTCTCTTCAATACCAGTGTGACCGGGGCGCAAGTAGCCCGCCTAATCGAAAGGAATATAAGTCGGCTGCGTCGTGCTGGTAAGGTCTAGCTAAGACATCCTAATGACAAACATTAAACAGAATTTTAGGCGCGAAAACAGTTATTTTAGCGAATTACGGTGATATAGCCGCATTTCCGGGAACATACGACTCTCCAGGATATAATATCCCGAGTGTTCATGTCTTTAATAAGGAACTTACCAACGAGTTGAGAAATATGGTAAGCCGCTATTCAACCTACGCCAACATTGCTTTCGTCAACGTGGGAGGATTATTTCGAAGCATCGTCAAGCATCCAGCAGCATTCCACATTGAGGAAAAGTACGTGCGCCCGCCAACTGCATGTTTAACAGGGATATACACAAGCGAAGGCGCCCCAAGACGCCTCTGCAGTGATGCACAACGCCATTTATTTTTCGACTTATATCATCCTACAAAGGAGGTACATGAACTGATTGGGACAATGTTTCAGGAAGCTATCATTGACTTGATGGCATAGATCTAGCACAAATAAGATATTGATTATGGATAGTCTAGTTAGGTGCCTATTATAAGTGAAAGTGGGTTAATATCTTAGTTTAGTAATAGTTCTAAGGGAGTAAATAGGTAGCTATATTATGAGATTATTGGTCTTGTGGAGAAAGGCAATAAAGATATAGAGGTTAGCGGCTATAATAACTCTTTATAAGAATATATACCTAGATAGTTATCAGACCAAAGGTAGAGTCGAAGTTGCCGTCTCTTAACAATAGGAATATCTAAATTAATCCTAACTAAATTTTGAATTTTAGAACTAACACTATTTTGATCAGTCAATATTGATTGCTCAAAAGTTTGTCCCGTCGCGTACCTCTTCTTCAAACCGGACTTGGTCCAGCGACGCATTGACGCAAAGGGAGGGGCAATTGCTCTTATTATTGACGACATTACAGCTCGGGTCACCTGCCCAAGGCGGAGAGCAATCAAAATCATGAAGGCGTCTAGTCGATCGTTGAGCAAGATACGAAATGGGAATTGCGAAGCGTAGCGAAATTCCAGAAAAAGAAAACAGCTATCATACACTTTACTCCTAATGTACGCAAGGACAAGAGTTTACCAAGTGCATCTACGAATCGGTAGAGGAGCCAGTCCACAGAGACAACACTGTGGTTATACGATGAGATGCTTTGAATAGTAATAGACTGCTGGAAGCGGCCAAAAGCCAAACAAAAGTGGCAACACAGTAAGGCGCGGTACCGGAGGTTCCGTTCCTAGTGATGAATACCGCAACGATGAAAAACGAACGAAGGGAATTCAGAGACGAATGGTAACCACATGAAGGGGTCAAAAGGTTCTCTAATAAGTTGATGCTGCGCTGACCAGGAGCGACACCCGTGAAATTCACGACGAATGGTCCTGGAGGGAGCGCTCAGTGTTGGCCCAACTGCGGACGGACAATCGGACCATGCAAGATTAAATGTGTTTTCAATGTCGACAATGAGACGAACCGCAAAAGAGTGACATTTAAATTTGTCTTATTCGAATATTCTATCGGTACTCGAGCTCAAATTCCAGCAGGCCAGTTGCGGTTCAAAGGCACTGCAGCACCATTTAAAGTCTTGGCCAAGTCGCGATACATCAGCATAACACAAAACTTGGCCACATCTGCCAAGGGAACATCGCTGAAACCAGGTTTGAACCGTGGCATATACTTTTCAATCATCCCCAACCCCTCCAAGTTTACTCCATCTGCCATCGTGTCCTGCATATTTGTCGACTGTAGCGCACCTAGCTGCAACATCATGCAAGTAATATCATGCTCGAGGTAGAAGGCAGCTGTGCTCCGTGTGAGGGCCAGTATGCCATGTTTGGACACTGTGTAGGCCAAACCTGCGCTGACGCCTAACACGGATGCGTTGGATCCTATGTTGATAATGCTTCCGCCAGGTGGAATTTGGGCCTGCATTGTATTGACGGCAACTTTTGTGCAAATGAAGGCGCCAGTAAGGTTTACTCGCAGAGTATTATTCCATATCTCCAACGAGCAAGTCCCGGCAGAATCGAATTTGTCAAGCACTGCAGCGTTGTTGATGAGTATATCAAGACGGCCGAATTTCTCCGTGACAGAACGAATAAGACACTCGGTATCAGAAAGGGAAGACACGTCGGTTTTGTGAACAGAGAATTTCCCACTGTATTGTTCTGCCCATAAATTTGAGGTTTCGGTCAGTCGATCGTCGTTGATATCACAAACGGCAACGTTTGCGCCCTGTGAAAGAAAAGCTGTGGCGAGGACTCTGCCCAGTCCACCAGCAGCGCCGGTTATGAGTACAGTCGGAGGATTTGATACACCACTCATGTTTAGGATAAGAGGCTCGATGCGACAGAGATACACGCGACCCGTTTGGCTTTTATAGGCTTGGTAACCCTACGTGCCCCGCGCATCGCGTGGTGCCTTCTGTTTATTCATTCGTGGAGTTCCTAATAGTTTATCCATTATAAATCACAATCAACCATCATTCGTTTTGAGTAAGTTGGCGGATTAGCAATCGTCAGAGACCAGTGAAGCGGAGTTTCAAACTCTATTACCGATTTAGCTATACACTTAGATAGTTTCCGCAAAACATACCAAGGTTACACTTCAGTCTATTCTAATCTAGCTAGAGTAAAGTCTACTATAGTAGGGTATAAAAGGTTAGTTATTAAAGTTATTTTTATAGTAAAATGTATACTTTTTAAATATCTATATTATATTTTATTATTACTTTAAAATTCTAAATAAATTCTAATAAATAGTAAATTAGTTATTATATATTTTACTCTTAAAGTATATATAACTTAAAAGTCTCTTTTAAGTAAAGTAGTCTCTTAAAGTTAAAGTTATAATTTTTAGAAAATTCTTATTTATTATAATACCTTATAAGTTTATTATAAAAAAGAGGAATATTTTCTTAACTTCTAAACTTTCTAATTATAGAAGATATAAAAATATATATTAGATTTTATAATAAAGTAAATATTAGTTAAATACTTATTTATTAGAATTTACTTAGAATTTTATAAAATATAATATAAATATTTAAAAAGTATATATTTTAGTATAAAAATAGCTTTAATAACTAACCTTTTATAAGGTACTATAGTATAACTATATTAGTTATTTTATATTATTTAGAGAATTTAATAGATACTTAAATATTATATACTAATTTTTTTAATAATAATTAATTATTAAAAGTATTTCTTATTAATTATTAAAAGTATTTTTTATTAATTATTAAAATTAATAATAATAATTTAATATTAATAACCTAATAGTTATAATTAACTAAAAATTATTATAAATTAATAATTATTTATTAATAATTAAATAAATATTAACTTAAATAATAATTTTCTTTAGTTATTTTAAAATAAAATATAACTAGAATTAATTAATAAGTTTTTAATTTTTTTAAATTAAAAAACTATTAATAAATTTATATATATAGTATTCTTTTTTATAATAGAAAATTATATTTTTATAAACTTATTATTATTATAATTATTAGTTTATTAATATTTATTTAGTAAGTTATATATAAATTTTATATTTATTTTAAGTTTTTAGTTTTATATTTATTTATTTTTAAAACTTAATTTAATTTTTTATATTTAATATATTTATTTTAAAAATTAATTTAAGTCTTTTATAACTAAATTATTAATTTCTTAAGTAATTATATTATATAGTTAAAAATATAATAAATTAAAAATATAATAAATTAAAAATATTATTATAATTATTATAATTAACTTAAAAGAAATGAATTTTAAAAAATATATAAAATAATTTATAAAATAAATATAATTATAATAAAATTAAATATTTTTAATATAAAAAATATTATTAAAATTCTTTTAATTTAATTAATAATTTTCTAAGTTAAGTTTAAGTTATAATTTTACTTTAATATATAGATATAGATAGGAAATCTACTTTTTTTATTATTATATAGAGGGTACTATAGTATACTTTGAATTTCTAACTGATGCTTGATTGTTCATGTTGTAAACACACTTAAGATAAAGCCTTGAGCTTCTCCAGACGCGCCTTAGTTCCAGCAACCACCTTCTCTTCGTTCCAGATGCCCGTGACGCTAGGGTGTTCAATGACCCTTGATGCCCACTTGTAGAAGTTGGGGGTCTTGGTAGGCAACTCTCTGACGAGGCTGTCCGTTACCACGCCGTGCTTGGGCAAGGCGAACAGTCTCAGCAAGAACGAACCGGTGAGAACCTAAATACAGTCAGCGGCATGTAAGAGTCATTGTTTTATCAGGCCAGATTCACCAACCTCGGCTAATGTCAGAGTCTTGCTGCCTCCAAAGTAAGGGGCCGCATCGGCCAGTAATGGCTCGACCTCCTTGACAAGCTGCTTGACGAATTCGGCCGCGGCCTCTTCCGCCTCAGCATCCGTCTTGGCAAATGCTACCTTGGTGCTCAGGTTGTTGGCTTTGGTAAAGTACGCATCTACAAAAAAGCCGATGCGGGCGCGCTGTAACATGTGTAAGTGAAGATGGTCTGAGATGGCCTCGTGAAAAGTCGGGCGTACCTGGAGAGCGGCGTCTGGTGTGCCGGCCGTCGGCACAAGATGGGACGGATGTGCGTCGGCGAGAAATTGTGAAACAACGGCAGATTCAGTTATGATTTCGCCATTGTAAGACAAACTTGGAACGAGGCCACGGGGGTTAATGGCCAGGTATTCGGCAGTGCGAGGGACAGAGAGGTCAATGATTTCCTCCTCGTACGGAATGCCCAGCTCAGCAAGTGCAATGTGAGCGCGATGGGCCCCTGAATTATTTGTTTGCTTGGTCAGTTGTGGGCAGCTGTCAAGGAGCGGCAAAGACAACTTACAAGGACAGCCGTGGTTAGTGTAGAGCTTGATTGTAGCGGCCATGGTGACGGATGTAGTGGACCTTTTTGTATTCAGACAAACCTGCAAGTCTCCAAGTGGAAATTATCGGTTTCCGAGTAATGTTATAATATGATTTAATAGAACAGGCAATCAATTTATAAGAAAGTACCCCCGACTTCGCAGATCCGCGGTTTGGTGTTGTGCGGGGTTGGATTTATAATACAGTGAAATGATGCCATCTGGGATGCACATGGAGTGCGTGCTAGTTGGGGTGGAAGGCGGATATAAGTGGCCCTTTATCTCTTCTAATGATGAAATCGAGTGCTATTCTTACATGTATCATTTTTTGGTTTATAAAGTTGTTGACTAGCAATGTTATTATGGAGTTGGTTGCGTGGAAGAGCGTAGATCAATGGCCACGTTCCATTCACAAGACAAACTGGCGCTCGTCTCTAACTCCGGATACAAGCGTTTCGAAATAAAAGCTAGGTATCTCTTATTTGTGAGCCCTTTCAAGGTAACTCTGTGCACAACTCGACAGTCTTGCTTGTAACCTGCATGCATTGCCTGGCTTGTAGATGCCGCCCGTGGAGCATCCGCCGCCCATCCGCAATCAGACAACATCTGGGACTTGAAAGCTGTCTCTAATTAGCGATTACTGCCAGGCGCTGAGAAAGAGCTTGTGGGGTTCATTTTTGACATTTACAGATCCACAACGTTCCGCCTAGGTGTCTGCACAGCGCGACGCCATCTTCAATGGCCGCACTGTTAAGCGACACGACAATGCAATGCAACACCCCTCGCCTGGACGCACTATATCGAGGGAGATGCTACGGTAGATGCGACACCCCACTACCATCTTCCCCAGTCGGGTCTGCCGCGGCGGTTCCGTATGTACCAACATCCGTCTGTGGTTCTAGCTTCCATCCTGACAGCGGCCACGCAGCGGTAGGTCTTGTCTTGTTGGCATCCATTGACGAGAGTGTTTTACAACGTTTCTGAACACGTTGATAGCAACAAAGGCCCAGACCCCCGAGACGAAATAAAACTGTCAATTGCGTGAAATTATCTCGAATGACGTCGTATGCTGGAGCGCCAGTAACCGATATTGAGGCTCGTGTGTGCCCACATATACGAAAAGAAGGACCTACGGATCGCCTCTTGAGCGGGTTTGTACAAATTGTAAAATCCGCATCCATCACATCTATAATTAGGAACCCTTGAACATCGTCATCTGACTCCATGGATTCTAGCGACGGAGCTTTTTTGTGGAGTGCCAATGTCTCGATGCCCAATATTGGCATCTTGGGACTTCAACTACTTGTGTGGTGATCGGGCAACTGGCGCCCGACGCCCGACGCCGGCAGCGGCACTAACATGGGGTTGGCAACGACAAGACTACACCGCCAACCTCATGTCCATCGACGAGCCTCTTTTCTCTCGTTTTTTTTTTCCTTCTTTTTCTCAATTATTAGCCGACTAGACATGTTTGGCGCCACTGCACACAGTCGCGATACCCTCGATACTGTTGATAGACTTGTGAAGGGCTTTGACGAATGCCATGCGAAGCTCCGCTCTCTGGACAAATCCGCAGGCCAGGTCAAAGACATAGCCAGGAATGACACCGCAATCACGAGACGCCATCATGATTCCAAGATAAAAGCAGAAATCATCCCCGAGAAGGCGATGCACATCCAGACTCAGTTTGCTGCCACGCAGCGGACAAACGATGAGCGACCATCGCCGCCATATGCCGGTTTACCTCACCAATCTCAAGAGACTCGTCAGGGTGAGCATGGTATAAAGGCATTTGCATGCATGTTGCACGACAAAGAGTTCTCCCTGCAGCTGTTGCGGCACTTGGGTCCGGAGATGGCTTGCATGTTGGATAGTGCAATCGAGCGTCAGCGCGTGATGGAAGACTCTGTGCGCTATGAAGCCTATCGAGCTTTAAATGCCGATTTATCCGCGTCCCGTGCCAGCGAGGCCAGCCTCATCGCTGAGGTTGACCGTCTTCGTGTTGTCCACCGAGCCATCGAGGACACGAACCGAGCTCTAAGTGCTGAGCTATCCGAGTCCCGTGCCCACGAGTCTAGCCTACTCACCGAGCTCGATGGTCTTCGTGATGCCTTTGCGGGTTTGAATGCAGATCTAGTCGAGTCTCGTGTCCGCGAGAGCAACCTCTTCTCTGAGCTAGTTGATCTCCGCGCTGCGCATCAAGCCACGGAGGCTTCACAGCGACAAAAAGTAGCCGGCCTCTATGCCGCGCAGTCAGCTGCGCAACATGAACTGGCTGCCCTTCGTGAGTCCACGGCTGTTGATAGAGATGAGTTGACGGTGCTGCGCGACGAAATGGAGGTCATGGAGGCCGAAATGAACAGACTTCGTGCTGACGGTGTTATTGTGGACGCTGAACTAAGCAAGCTTCGCGCTGGCGGCGCTGCCATGGACGTCGAAATGAACAGAATTCGCACCGACTATGCCGCGATTCAGGCTGATAAGACATGCATGCAGAATCTGTTGGCGGAACAGCGCGCGACGGAAGCCTCATTGAAAGAGCAGCTCGCCAGGCTCATCGCTGAGCGAGAGGAGATCAAGGCCGACCTGCACGCTTTCCAAAGCCAAAGCGCGAGTTTCAAAGCTTGCGTCGATGACAGAAACGCCACCATCGACTCCTTGCGTAGAGAGGTGGATGAGCACAAGAAAGCCCGGCTCTTGACGCAATCATTGTTGGTCAATCTCAGCGGCTTCCCGCCCGAGGGAAAACACTGGGAAGACCTCTCATCCTCGCTGAAGCTTTCGCGGCAGACGCACTGCGAGCCGACAGCGGCGAGTTGGCAGTGGCTCCAGGCCTGGGATGACGAATCCCAGCCGCCCGAGATGCACCGTTCCGCCACGGCCGCCTTGTGCTGTGCCTGCGTATGCCTTCACAACTGGATGGACAATCACCGCCGGGCCCGGGACCACCTACAGTCCCTCGTCAACAGTCTAGAAACAGCCGCAGAGCTCCCCGTTGGACTATGCCACACCGTGCTCTTCGCCATCCTCGACGTCGCCCAGCAGCAGCAGCAGCAGCAGCAGCAGCGGCCACTGCGCTTCGATCTTGCGCTTCTTCTGTGCCAGGCTGCGCAGCTCATTGCGTCAAGATGCCACTCGGAGCGTCGTCGCGAGGCCGCAGCCAAGGTCCGCGCGTTTGTGTCGCGCGACTGCGCCGACGGCTCGCTGCTCGACGCGTTGCTGGGCGGCTGGGACGACGACGAGGACGACTTGGCGAACCTGGTGCCATTTTGTGCGCCTACGCTCGCGCAGAAGGGCCGGATCGTGTATGTGCAGTCGATTGATTCGCTGCTGTTTGTTTCGCGTGAGAGGTTGAGGTTGCGCTGGATCAGCGTCCGTCGGATCGACTGGACAAAATCTGGGAGAGACACTATCCACGTGCGCAGCTGCAGCGGCGACGCGAGCCAAAAGGTCAAGTTTGGCCAAGTCGGGGTAGAACTGTACAAGGCTCTCCTGCACCTGTAAACATCCAGCGCAAATTTTCTAATGTATATTTCTACTAACTATTCTTCCTTATCTTTTACTCCTCCTTGTCTTTATCCTCGTCTGTTTATTATTCGACTCCACCAATTTATTCTATCGCTTGCAATGCCTTCGTTTCATGTTGAATTCAATGAGGCAAAAGAAAGGAGAAGGGAAAAAACGATACCTCAAGGTACAGGTGTGTCTAGCATTCAAATGTAGTATGGTCTTGCGCAGCATGGCGCAGGTTTGCCTATTCGTACCGGGACAAGGCTTGTATTGCGCCCTACGCCGTCTGGGAGCGTTTACCAGTCACCTTTCTGTCACAACTTTTTAGATGGCGAGAAATCCTTCGTCTCCCTGCGAAGAGGAACTAGCGTAATTCAATTTTTTTTTTTTTGTGCCTTTTCGTTTGCGACAAAAGTCAAGTCCAGATAAGCGACATTGTCAGACCAATCAGGCATGAAATACGCCAGTCGAACGCTTCACCAGACTAACAAGTGCAGAGCAATCGACAAGCTCCAGTGAGTACCGATATCAAATTGTATCCCACAGAGATGCCAAAGACATGAGACTACACTCGCTGTCTGAAACATACAAGTCGTAGATGCTGATTCTCAGCGCCCGTCGGGACTAATTCATGCAGCCAGACAGGCAGTAAAAGTAGCCTTGCCTTGCTCTTATTCAAGGTTCTAGTCCTGCGTACCAAGTTATTGGAATAACTTGGAATAAGCAGTACCGAAACGTACTAGATGTGCTAGGCTGTAGTTAGGGACTGTAGAGACTGCTACTATATATCATCCATCCCGCTTACGATAATTCTAGCAGATCAGAAGATATAGAAACAATATTCATAATTTTCGGAAGAATTGTTAGTAATTGTTATAAACAGACAACATATTGATCGTTCAATTCGCCTGTTTCTGGACGTCTCCAACCTTTTTTCAGGGCATTGGCAATGGTCAAGTGGCAGCGGCTTACACCAGTGCTATTTGCGACGCTTCGAGGATGCGCGCGGCCACGCTGACTGCTGTTCTGCATTGTATCAGTTAAAATGTATATTTACAGAAAGTCGCAAACTCTCAGTTACGGATAGGTCGAAAATACCTTCCCTTGTGTTCTATTACTACGTCTTTGTGTTAATTTGTCAGCTCCTCGTCGCGTATGTCCGTCCACGAGGAAGAGTGGCACTCAGACGCATACAATGGCAGCGCGATAGGCCATGTTCCGCAACGCCATCCAACACCACGTATGGTGTACGATGCGTCAGCATCAAGTGATTATCAGGTGACGCAGATCCGAGATTCATCCAGCATCGTGCAACCTGAAAGTCGAGCCTCTCCTTTACATGTTGTACAGCCACCTCCTTTCCCATGCTACACTGCTTCATCCTACATCAACTGCAGGAAAAATTTTCACTCCGCAGTAATTCGACTACTTCTCAAGCTTGATCACAACTACCCCAAGAACTATCCAATCAATCTCAGTTGTAAGCCAGCTGCGCGCCCAACGAGCATGGGACAATCGAAGCACGCCACTGCGCAAGCAGTCTCTCCACGCCTGACTGAGCTGTCTCTTGATTCAGTGCGATTCGATGAGATACCAAAGGCGAGAAAGATGGAGACCTTTTTTCCTGGGTCTGCGCAGAACATGCCTCCGGCGCCCTTGGGTGAATTCACGAACATGTTGAACAACGACCACAAGACGCGAGCAGATATGTCGCCCCTGGCTGGCCAGAGACCGTGGCTGGAAGCCGGGCACAAGAAAGCACAGTATGAAGATGTTGAAGACCTACAGAAAGTCAGAGTAAGCGTACATCTAAATTCTGAATGCAGAAAGTGACGCGTGAGCTAATTCGGGGATGACAAAGGCACGTCCAGGCGATGTCTTCCACTGCGAGAGCTCTGACTACACCCCCATGGTCAAAGGGGCGGCCACGGAAAGTAGATGGAGTTGGCCTGTCAAACAGGTCGACAAAAAGTCGACATCAACACATTCTGGATATCAGCACTCAGAGAAATTGCATCACAAGAAAACGGCCTGGAAAAGGTACCGAGCTCGGGTGCGACCTCAGCTCTGGCATAGTCGGCTGTATATGCGCATGCAAGACAAAGCCCGACGCCGTGACAGATGCGCCGCCATGGGATACGCATCGTACCGTACTGTGGACATGAGAGCGTTCTCTGACGTCAGCAGTCGGGGAGCGGCGAGCCGGTCTCTACCGGAAGAGAAGCAGCCAGAAAAGAACGCAGTTCCGGCATGGTTCGCAGAGAGACATCAGCGCGTTGATAGTGCCAAGCTTCTGGCGCAGTACATGGCTACATCGGACTATATCGTATCGCTGGCTGGGCCACCATTGCCAGACATGCGATACGGTGTCATAATCGTTCCTTGCGGAGAAGAAGAGCTCCTCCTCAAGCAACCAGACCGGGAAGTTTCCTACGAGGATGTCAAGACTGCTTACTCGTTTACTCACGAGGACGACGGGCTGCTGTATGAGGAAATTCCCAAATCCATACTAGCTTGCCAATCCTCGATGTCGAGCACCGAATTCTGCTACTATGACAGACAGCGACTCCTCGACGAGTGGGAAGACGATCGACGAGTTTCGTCTTGGCTCCGCCCAAACTACCGAAGCGACTGGTCCGAAATCAAGAACGACTCACAGGGCATATGTCGCGAGGAAAATCACAAACTGGTTGACCCGGCACAATATTCTCAGTGGTCCGCTACCCATGCACCAGACTATGGAAGCTGGGTCGGACAGGAGATTCAGTCCTTTGACGAGGATGGGCGCCAAGTAGCAAGCGTTAGCACAAAGTCAAACGGAACTCATGAGCCAGTACGCTTGGAGTCGTCCAACTTAGTCCGTGACCTAAAATTTGCAGGCTCTGCATCGGACAGCCAGGCTTGGGGCGTGCCCACAGTTTCAGGGCAGCTATCACAGCATGCATTGCGGGCAGTCATTTCAACTGCGCCTCTGTCGAATAGTGATCTCACTAGCTCCGACGCAGAGATTCCGAAATTGGTCGCTGACGCATCTGCTGACAGCTACCCAACGCAACCTGCCGCAACACAGGATGACGCTGAGCAGCCTCACGACGTACCAGCTAACCCGTCGTGCCTACAGCCATTAGGTGTCAAAGGGCGTCCAATCGCTGAGAGAGCTTTGAAAGGCGAGAAAAAAGGAAAGAAGCGCTATATAAGAATTTTCACGGGACTATTCAACGCCCTTCTGAGGCGAAAGCCGTCGATCCAGCCACGCCGCCGGGCAGAGGCATGAATCGAGTCAAGTGGCTTTGCGGGAGATTTCTGATGTTGAATAAATGACGAAAGCTGAAAGATTGGTCAAGAACTGAGTAACAAATAGACCCGAGGATTGGGAGGGCGTTGCAAAAAAAAAGTTGCACTCATGGGCGGCCTGACCACAGAGGTTGGCATTCGGCCATGTAGGCGAGAGTTTGCTGTGCTGATAGTTGCAGATGATTTAAGTAGCCAACATTGACAACATATTGACAAGCAAGCCGGCGTCCCTCGGTGACAGTAGACTGAAAGAACAGCAGTCGGTTCTCTGGTGGTGCCAAGTGCCAATTCGTCCGCCGTCTTTACAGCGCATAAATGCCAACAAGAGGGCCAAGAACGAGACACCTAGCCCTGCCACTCCCAGTATGCGATTTATCAAGGCCGCTTAATCGAAATATCGTATACCACAAGATTACCCGAAAGAGCTCTGTAGCGCTTGACTTTCTATTTCTTATTCGAGGTTGGCTAGCAGCTGCATGATTTGAGTGACGAACAATCTAGCGGCCTATATATGAACAAATAAGAACTCAGCCACCACACAAGAGATTATCCGGTATGGTGTAGTGGCTAACATCGCTCGCTCTCAACCAAGAACCGAGCAGCCCAGGGTTCGATTCCCTGTACCGGAGTTCATTTTTTGCTTTCCACGAAGTTTTCTTTTACTTCTTCACTGTATTACTTCAATCAGTCTCGTGCCTTGTTTTTTCCCCTTTGTTTTCCTTATTACATCTAACGCCCGACTTCTTGTTTACTAATACTGCTTAGGCAGAAACTCAACGGCGGCTAGCCACC
Organism: Beauveria asiatica; assembly: GCA_038367545.1. Taxonomy (NCBI): domain Eukaryota; kingdom Fungi; phylum Ascomycota; class Sordariomycetes; order Hypocreales; family Cordycipitaceae; genus Beauveria; species Beauveria asiatica. The sequence continues at coordinate 361 of JAAHCF010000201.1, read as the reverse complement.
TATTCCCGCTCGCCGGCAAGCCACTTGAACCACTCACTGCGACGAGCTCGCTTCCTCGGCACGTTTTATGGCAGACGCGAAACTGAATAAAAGCCGCTGAGCTGTCTACACCAATTCTTTTCCAGCGTCACGCAAACCCCATGGTGCTGTTACTTCGCCGTCAGCGGTGGCCATCGCGCCAATAGGCACCCATCACGACCAACACCTCACCATCTCAATCCCACTACACTACATCTCATCTCACTACATACACAGTACTCCCTATCGATCTCTCCATCGCGCGCCCCCCCCCCCCCCCCCCCCCCCCCCCCCCCCCCCCCCCCCCCCCCCCCCCCCCCCCCCCCCCCCCCCCGCCCCCCCC
>JAAHCF010000200.1:0-53720 GCA_038367545.1 Beauveria asiatica | reverse complement strand
AAAAAAAAAAAAAAAAGGCAAAACGCGTGTTTTGTCTCTCTCTCGTCGGGCAATTCAGCGTCAACAGCGCTATCAAAGGGGGTCAAGCTCTCTTGTTTTGTCGATAGCGCGCCTCACAGAACCAGCGAGGCAACAGGCAGGCTGCACATGCCATGACACACACACACACACATCACATCTCATCTACGTTGGCGAGTTAAAATTACTAAAGTGCATGGCAAACGGCCGTAACACAGGCACACAAACGCACAACCAGAGCTAGAAAAAGTAATCCTCGACCTCTGGCCTCTTTTCTGTCTCTTTTCTGTCTCTTTCTGTCTCTGTCTCTCTCTCTTTCTTCTTGTCATCATCATTCTCGCTCGCTTCGTCTTCTTCTCCTCTCCGCCTTGTCCTGCAATCAATCTAACCAAATTTTTTGTTTGCCCAGAGCAACGAGAAACAAGAACGAGGCACAACGAGCTGGCAACCTGGCCCATCCGCCTGTGCCTGTGGTGAGACAAATACCAACCCTCCTCACCTGAGCTATAATACCCAACTTGTCCAATTTCTCCTCGCTTTCGAGTTGGCTGAGCGCGAAGCCTCCCTCCCCCCCCTCCTCCGCCTCCATTTTCCGTTCGCCCAACGCGGCTCCTTCTGTCTCTCACAAGAGAGAGCCGGCTTTAATTTACAACGAGGCCATCCATCCTCAGCCCAGGCGGTACCTGTTCAGGCCACCAGCAACTCGTCTTCCCAGCCTGCCATTCTCATGCTCAATACCAAGCCACGTTTTATCTCATCTCTCCCGCCAAGACGGAAAATATCTGACAGGAACCGACTCGCTGTCGTCGTCTTTCCTTTCCCATCACAACCTTGACTTCGCCTGCCGCCCACACCAAGGGACCCAGGCGCTTATTATTAGCCCATCGTCTCATCCCTTCCTCACCCGGCCACTTTTATCACGGCCTGAGACTATCTGGCATAAAACCCTATCAGGCACTCGCTTTGTGTTTTTTTGCCCGAGCCATTCACCACATCCCGCAGCTGCGGCTATAGCAATCAAGTCTCTGCACCTCTGCTTGCCTTTGCACCGAATCGTCCACCTCATACTTGACAACTCCCGCTCCTGGTCAACGCTGCCCTTCAGCCCCAGCAACCTCAGCTCCTCAGCTCCCATGAGCACGAAGCGTGGCGCCGCGAGAGGCGTCAAGCTGCCTCGGAGCAAAGCCCATGCCAACGCGCTCCATGATTCACGCAACGAGCCGACTGCAGCGCAACTAAAAAATGCCGCCATTGAGGTTTCTCTCGCCGATCTGGAAGAACGCGTGGCCGACGTGCGCGACTCGTGGGAGACGGACTCGCTCTTTGAAGAAACCTTTGAAGCCATCGCCGACGAGAGTTCGGCTTCCTCATCCACCTCTAGCCGTGAGTTCCGCCCCTCTCCCCTCTCGAATTTATTTTTTTACGTCTCTTGTGTTTCCCCTTTCTTCTGTCTTGTTGCGAACCATGCAGGCATGACAGTGTCACATACCTGGTCGTTACCACCCTTCTTGCCACTCGACCCCGCTGACCGACAACCCCCCCCCCTCCTTGCAGACAGCACCGAAACTTGCACACCAGACGAGGCCAACCGCCTTCGCAGAGAACTTCGCGAGCAGGGCCCTGCCGTCTTTTGTCAGCGCACCGTAGATGCCGGCCGCTACACGGCCAAGAAGCTGCTCTCGGCCTTTGGCATCAAGGCCCCTGGCTTCCTTGAAGGCGGGCCTGATGAGGCGTACTACAGCCTGCTGTCGCTGGCCATCACCCGCGAACTCTCTAAGCGCGCCAAGATTGCCCGCTACAATAGCGTCGACGACGCCGTCAACCTAATCGACAAGAGTTCCAATATTGTCCTCATCACCGGCGCCGGCATCTCCACCTCGCTGGGCATCCCGGATTTCCGCTCCAAAGGCACCGGCCTGTACTCGAAGCTCGCCCATTTGGGCCTCGGCGACCCGCAGGAGGTGTTTGACATTGACGTCTTTAAGGAGGACCCCTCCATCTTCTACTCGGTCGCCAAGGACATTATCCCCGCCACGGAGCGTTACACGCCCACGCACAAGTTCATCGCCATGCTGCATCAGCGCGGCAAGCTCCTCACAAACTACTCGCAAAACATTGACAACCTCGAGATCAAGGCCGGCGTCCCCAGAGAAAAGCTGATACAGTGCCACGGGTCCTTTGGCACCGCCTCGTGCGTCCAGTGCGGCTACCGAATTGCCGGCCACCTCATCTTTCCCGACATTCGCGCCGGCATCATCCCCCGGTGCCCCCAGTGCGCCCAAGCCGCTGCCGCCTCGACAACGACCCGCGCTTCCTCGTCGAAGCGTCGCCGCGCCGCCGCCGAGAAGAAGCGCCGCCGCTGGTCCGCCGACGATAGCTCCGACGACGACGACGCAGCCGCCTCCCGCCACGGCGCATCCACAGCCTACTACCACGCGCCCACCGCGGGCGTCATGAAGCCCGACATTACCTTTTTCGGCGAGGCCCTGCCCGACGAGTTTTCGCGGCGCCTCACGGAGAATGACCACGACAAGGTCGACCTCGTCATCGTCATTGGCACCTCGCTCAAGGTCACGCCCGTGTCCGAGATTGTCAGCTGGCTGCCCTCGCACATTCCGCAAATCTACGTCTCGCGCCAGCCAGTCACCCACATCAACTTTGACATTGATTTGCTCGGCGACTGCGACGTCGTCGTCGCCGAGCTCTGCCGCCGTCTCGGCTGGCCGCTCCATCACGAAATGGTGCCCCCCGGCCAGATTATCGACGTCCGCACCGAGACGGGCTTTCAGAGTCAGCATGTGTTTGAGGTGCGCAGGCCCGTCAGCATCGATGATGCTGCTGTTGTTGTTATTGTTGATGATGATGATGATGAGGATGACCAACAGGAGACCAAGGAAGGGGAGGAAAAGGAGAATGGCAAACCCGCTACGCCATTGTCTGTCTAACTAAGGAGTCCATTAATTATTCCATTGGCTATTTTTTTTTTTTTTTTCGTTCTTTGCAAAAAAAGACTTCTCATTGTTCAATGTTGTGTAAGCAATGCACTTTTCATTTCATTTGGCCTGTTGGCATACACCATTGTGTCTTTTTTTTTTTTTTTTTTTTTTTTTTTTTTTTTTTTTTTTTTTTTTTTTTTTTTTTTTTTTTCTTTTTTTTTTTTTTTTGTTTTTTTTTTTTTTTTTTTTTTTTTTTTTTTTTTTCTTCTCTTTCATTTCCTCTTCATCTCCTTCTTTCGTTCTACTACTTTTGCTCATATGTCTGTCGAGACAAAGAGACGATGGATGCGTTCTTTGGAATACCTTTATAATTGGAGCAAAGAGGATTGAGTTTTTGTAATGGACATTATGTAGAAACTACCATCAAGGCAGAAAAAAAAAAGAACAAGACAAAATCATTAATGTATATGCCACTGCTGTATTCATCGTTTCAAGATGTTTCTAGTATTCTGTCAAAGTATTCCTAGTGTGTTCTGACAGAATGCTCCAAACGTTCTTTTCGGGTTTTTTTGGCCACCGTTATATGCAAGGCCATCAACAGCTATACAAACCCAAACCCTCAGGTTTCTCTCCCCTTTTTATATCAGACTCTGATACTTGTCCAGTCCGCTCTTAGACTGCCCTGTCGTATTAGTATTGGTATTTCCGCTTCCTCTACTTGCATTCATCATGCCTGATCCGCTGCCGCTCGTCGTCCTCTGCTGCTGCTGCGCCATCATGCCACCCATGCCACCCATGCCACTCCCGCTGCCGGCCCACGCCGACGCACTGCTGCCTCCAAACGCCGTCGCTGGTTTGCTCGCCCCGGCTCCTGGCGGCGGCGGCAGAGAAAACGACGACGTCTGGCTCGGCAGGGACGGGCGCTGTCCTCCGCCGCCGCCCATAGACAGGCTGGCCATCGACGACGCCATGCTGCCGGCGCCAACGCCGCTGTAATTGGGCGTGCTGGGGCTGCTAGCCGATGACCAAGGGTTGGGCGCGGCGGCCGCCGCAGCGCCCCAGTTGACTGAAGACGAGGTGGAGGGTATTGTTGCTGTTGGTGTCGTCGTGCTGCCGGGCTGTGCAAAGGAGGCCGACGACGGCTGCAGTGGCTGGCTGTACTGCGTCGAGGACGGCGCCATTGGTTCGAAGCGCGCAAGGTCCGGCGTGACAGTGCGGAAGCCGGCTTGCTGCTGCGTAAACGACGAGCGACCGGCGGACGCGGCCGGGCTGACGGAAGTCTGCGTGGACCAGGCAAAGGCAGGTGCTTGCGGGCTCACGGGAGATTTGGTAGCTGCGACGGGGTTGGCCTGGGGCGCGTCCCAGCTGGCGAAGCCGTTGCTGCCGCCCGGGTTGGGGCTGCTGCTCGCCGCGGGCTTGCCCTTGATAAGGGCCTCAAAGTCGTCGGCGGAGGCGCCGTTGGCGCCGCTGTCAAACGCGGTGCCGGTGACGCCGCCAAAGGCGAGGAAGTCTTCGTTGGCCGCCGCGGTGGCGCCGCTGGTTGTACCGGCAAGCTCCTGCAGCTTGCGCGTCTGCTCGTCCTCGACGCGGCGCGAGAGCGTCTTGATGAGAGCCATGAACGCCCGAAACTGCTTGAGGTCGAGCAGCGGGCCAAGACTCATGCTCCACAGGATCGGCAGAATGTCCATGGCGACAAAGTCGGCATCGACAATATCGCCGACAATGCCGAGGACGTTTAGAGACGCCATCATGACGGCGGGCTCCTTGGTTTTTATGACCTTGATGAGGGGCACAATCTTTTCCTGCATGGTGTACTTGTCCAGCGCGGTGGAGGAGGACGTCTTCTTCTTTTCCTGCGTGAGGCCGCTGAGACCATCGTCGCCAGCGGAGGCGTCGTTGGAGCCGCCGCACAGAATGACAAAGGACTGCAGGCCACGGACCTTGATGGCCAAACTGTTTGTTTTGCTGAAAACGGCGGCGACAATGGGGAACAGCTCATTTTTGATGGTGCTGAAGTCGAGGGCAGGTAGAACTACTGGAAGACTGCGCAAAGCCGCGTCAACAATTGAAGGGGTGGGACATTCAATAGCAGCAATGACAACCGGTAGAATATCTGAGTCGCCTAATTAGTAGTAATCATTAAAAGGTGATTCATTACTGACCCTCTTTGAATTCTCGACCATTGCAGTTGTTGGCTGCGGCAGCCAGATTCTCGAGAAATACCATGAGGCCGGCATCTCTGGCGGCGTCCTTTTCTTGTGATTGTTTTGCATTGAGGACAAAGATTTGTTTGAGCGCTGGACGAACTCGCTCGCTAAAAGCTCGTCGAGCAGAGGGGAGAAGGTCAACGATCTTAAAGACATTTTGGAGAATCAATGAGAGTAGATCCTTGTCTTTAAGCTCGTCCAGTAGGGCTGGCAATATCTTTTTCTCCATGACGGATTTAGGAAACGACGGCAGCACCTTGTTGAGACCGCGCAAGAATTGTGACTTTTCGTTTGGCGTTTTGGCTGGAAAAGAGTCAAGGAATCGGATTGTTGACACAAGAATATTGTCAAAATATTCGCTTTCTTGGAATTCGCGGGCCGTCATTCGCTGCGCAGGGCGTCGCGTGATGAGGCGCGGCAGCACATGGTTAGCGAGCTCCTTGGGCAGCGGCCGTGAGCTGAGGAAGTTATTGGACCCAGATGGGACGGTCGACGAGGACGCAAAGAGGCGCTTGTAAGTTGAGATGCTGCCGTGACTCTCGAGAGGTGATCGGTGTGGGGAGTTGTATAGAGCCACAGCTAGCAGGCCAAGGGAGAACATGTCAGCGGAGCATGTCAGGTTGTTGTCTATGACGAAGTCGGGGGATGTGTAGTCGAGATTTAATTGGACATGTTTGGGTAACCGAGGATCGAGGTTGAGTACTTCATGAAGGCTGATGCCCTGTATTGAAGTTGGCTTGTTGGAGCCGTCTGCCGGGCTGCAGAAGGAAAGACCGCTTATTTTCCAATCAGACTGTCGGCTGTTAGCTGTGACAGCGAGATGACCATGAGTTGGCTACCTTGGAGTTGACGAGAATGGCATCGGGCGTGAGATTGCCATGAACGAGGCCGGCATTTTCGTGGAAGAATTCCAAAGCCTTGCTAATTTGCAAGAGTCCTTTTTGAATCTCGAGCTCATCGATCTCGAGTTCCCTCCTGCGTCGCACACCATCCGCGTCTTCCGTTATGTAGCGGCTTGAGCGGCCGCCGGGGCCACCGGCCCGTTCTTGTTCATCCTTTTCTTGCAGCAGACTTGATAGTGAGGCCGTGACAGGTTCCGTGACAAATTGCAGGCCGCCGCCCCTCGTCTCTTCTACCGGCTCCACGAGCTCGAGGATGTTGGGATGTCGCAACTTGGCCAGGCTCGATGCTTCCTTTTTTAATCGCTCGACGACCTCCTCGACCGTCTTCTTGAAGGAAGTGGCGCTGGAGCGACCAAGCGAGCTGCCGTGGCTATCAAGTGACTTCTTGTCAAATACGAAGACGCTGTAGGGCTTGCCAGTCGACTTCTTCTTGGCATCGTAGATACGCCACGGACCAGCCGCTGAGGTCGCGTTGGGAGAGATTGTGTAGTTGCCCGTGATGTTGGTCGCGGAAATAGATTTCAGCGCGTTGGAAAACATTGTGTCGTATGCTTAGTTGGGGCGCTGGCTGGGTAGAGGATTACGGCATGTCGGTTCGGGTCTAATCACGAGCCTCGCTCAGGGGAGGACGCCGCCAGGGTTAGTAAGAGTGGTGCGCACGATGACAACTGAGTATTTATCAGGGCGAATTCAAGACTGGAGAGTCAGAAGAGAATGACACCAGCACCACGACAAACCCCGCCGTGGTTTTGTAGGATGGGATGTTCAAATTGCGACGGATGACGATAGCTGGAGCATGGGTGTCTGGCTTGGTGGCGGTGGTTATTTGCACCAAGATAAGGCGCGCGGGTTGTTGGTGCCACGTGTGGCGCAGGCAGTGCGGGCTCGGCCTTGATACGTGTCGGTCGAATCACCAACAGGATAACTACGAAGATGCAGAAGCACTGGAATTAGAAAAGAGTAAGTGAATAATGAATAGATATACCATTTAATAAATGACAAGATCTATTCAGCACATCTAGTTAGACTTATACCGTTCTAACAGGGAGGCCTGGCGGACCCTGGAGCTGTCGTATTTTTTATTTATTAGACCGAGACCTGGGGGGCTAAGCCGGCCGCAGACCGCCGAGATAGGATTTCAGCGGGTAGCGGCGGGCCTTTTAGCATGTCGTCTGCTAAAACGAGTCACTGACTCCCTGCAGTGGGCTGCTTGTCTTGTACGCCCTGGAGCAGCCTGGAGAGCCTGGAGCGACACGCCCTGTGAAATCGGCTCCGGTACCGCATCATGCCATTTCGAGACCTCAACCCGCGACCCTCCACCCCGAATATTTTCTTTCTCGCAAGTTCCTAGACCCGTTTTGCGGACGTCACATCTCATCAATCGCCGTGCCGCTGCCGATACGGACGTTTTGGTACACAGTCAGCCACCCCCGCACGATCTCGCGACGACATAAACACATCACGATGCGGTCCGCTCTGAGAATGCGCTCTGCCCTACTGGGTGCTGCCCGCATGCAGCGCGCCGTACCCATGGCCCGTTTCTACAGCCAGGCAGCCAAGCTGAGCGGCCTTGATGCCTCGAAGCTCAGCATTACCAAGACGAAGAACCCCAAGGCTTTGACCAAGCCCGAGGAGCTCGTCTTTGGCAAGGAATTCACAGGTACGGCGCCCTCCCGATCTGTCACAGTGTGACCAACAGCTTACAACCCTCCAACAGACCACATGCTTGCCATTGAATGGAATAAGGAGCAAGGATGGCTGGAGCCCAAGATTACACCTTATCAGAACCTCTCGCTCGACCCCAGCTCATGCGTCCTGCACTACGCCTTTGAATGCTTCGAGGGCATGAAGGCCTACAAGGACAAGAACGGCCGCGTCCGCCTCTTCCGCCCCGACAAGAACATGGAGCGCTTCAATAAGTCTTCGGCCCGCATCGCCCTGCCCACCTTTGACCCCGAGAACCTGATTGCCCTCATCTCCAAGTTTGCGCAGCTCGAGTCGCGCTTCATCCCTGACCAGCGCGGCTACTCGCTCTACCTCCGCCCGACCATGATTGGCACCCAAAAGACGCTCGGAGTTGGCACCCCCGGCTCCGCCCTGCTCTTTGTCATTGCCTCCCCTGTCGGCCCCTACTACCCCACCGGCTTCAAGGCCGTCTCCCTCGAGGCCACCGACTACGCCGTCCGCGCCTGGCCCGGCGGCGTCGGCGACAAGAAGCTCGGCGCAAACTACGCGCCCTGCATCGTGCCCCAGCAGGAGGCTGCCAGTCGCGGCTTCCAGCAGAATCTCTGGCTCTTTGGCGAAGAGGAGTACGTCACCGAGGTCGGCACCATGAACATGTTTGTCGCCATCAAGGACAAGGCCACCGGCCAAAACGAGCTCATCACCGCTCCGCTTGACGGCACCATCCTCGAGGGCGTAACGCGGGACTCCATCCTCGGCCTTGCCAGGGAGCATCTCGCCCCCGCCGGCTGGAAGATCAGCGAGCGCAAGTACACCATGCAGGAGCTGTATGACGCTGACCAGGAGGGCCGCCTTATCGAGGCTTTCGGTGCTGGCACGGCTGCTATTGTCAGCCCTGTCCGCAAGATTTCCTGGAAGGGAAAGATGGTCAACTGCGGCCTCAAGGACACGGAGGAGTCGGGTGAGATTGCTCTAAAGATGAAGGACTGGATCGAAAAGATTCAGTACGGCGACGACCAACACGAGTGGAGCTACGTTACTCCCCAGTAAGAGACAAGGAGGATGAAACCGAGAAGAAGAAGAAGAAGCAAAACAAGTACATAGACTCTGGTTATTAGCAATAGACTGAAACATTCGCTTCAGAAAGATAGACGTAGGTGCGCGACAAGATTATGATTCTATCTGAAACCATTGATGGAATTGTCTTTGCAACACAAAGAAAAACAAAAAGCTTGAAATCATGTACAGTGCTTATGGCTGCGGCGGGTTCAAATCAATTCCAGACCGAAGCAACCTCTATCTCACAACTGAATGCTGAGTCACCCTCTAACCCTCGTAAAACTCTCACTTCTTCTCTTGGGATGCCGTGGGGTCGGGCAAGACACCCTCAGCTTCTAATCTTCTGCGAGCCTCCTCAAGAGCCCAGGTCGAGACGCTATGCGGACGGTCAGCATCCATTATACATGTCTGTTCAAGATAACGCAGGGTTCTTCGTGCATCCACATCGCGCCCTCTCATCGACATCGCGCCCCGAATTGGCACAAAGTGTCCCAAGAATGAATTATTTTTCGATTCGGCAACACGGTGTGTATTTTTTTTATTTCCCCGTCCTTGTAAAAACTCACCTCGTGTCGGGCTTGAAGGCAAGGGCCACGCCAGCAACGACAAAACTGCCGCAAAAGAAATACATCGGCCACTCCCAGCCCTCGGGTTCGGGCTTCTCGCCGGGCTTGATGCCCCAGAGCCAGCCGCTGGGGGGTTCGAACTGGGACTCGCTGCCGTGGCCGCCGCCACGTCGGTTGGCGGTGACGGAGAAGCTGCGTACGGCGGCGGCGGGCTGGCGGGCGCATCGCACCGCGCGGAGCGGCGCTATCGAGTGACGGAGGATGGCCATCGCGTTGTTCGGGGGGCTGTGATTCGGGAGGGATGAATTGCTCGGCGTCGCTGGCGATCCGGGGACGTCGATTTGGGGCGCCAATGGCTTGCGGCTGGGATGCGAATTTGGTTTGATGCTCGACCTGGCTGGGTCATCACAGCGGCTCGGGGGAGATACCGGGTCCATTCAGTCACGTGTAGCGGCTCCAACCAATTACTCGCCACCAACTCAAATCGAGACCCGCCCTTTACCCGCTGGCTTTCTGACGTCAAATTATTCAGAGTGTTGCATTGTAGATAAGGCACACAGGGAGGATGACCATCTTTACTCACTGCTGCATGATGTGCTGATCCGGGGCTTTAGCATGGAGTAGAGACCCCCGCACATTTCCGGTCTTGCAACGGCCTTAGCGAGAACATCCCTAGCCCGTATCAGGTCTATCGCCGTGCTCTATGGACCTATCACAATGGGTTGCGTACACTGGTATTAGACCATCTTGCTTGCCAGGCACGCAAAATCTTTAGAATGCCCAGGCCGTCTTCACAGTACCAAGACGACATTGGTAAGCGGCACAGCGGCCCTGGCCATGGCGCGACCTCGACCGGCCCGGTGAGCCCGGTGAGCCCGACGAGCTCGGACGAACATGACAGCTCGCGAGAATCGTCATCCGCCTCTCCCATGAAACCTCAAAGGCCAGGATTTCGCGGCGGTACTCCTGGTCTCGGAAGCAGAACAAGCTCCACCACTAGTCTTCTAAAGCTGAATCACCTGCTGCCCAGGCCGGAAGACCACGGCACAGACACATATGGCGTTCGCGAGATGCGCGATGGGTTCTTTGATGCCGTCTTTCTCAAACGACCGCGTCTACCGTCGAAAGATGGTCTGGAGGCGCTCAAAGCCACTCTACCCGCTGCATTCGACCAGCACAATCCTCTGACCATCAGGCATTTCCTTCCGAGTCAATGGCGCAAGCTAAAATCCGTCGTCCGCCGTGTGTTTACAACACAAACAGGCATTACGCTTATCAAACCGTTTGTGGCTTATTTTATTGCCTATATCCTCTGCCTTGTGCCAGTAGTACGCCACTGGCTGGGCCCTCAATACTATATCATGGCAGTATCCGTCATCCTCAACCACCCTGCGCGAACCGTCGGTGCTCAAGTCGACGGCGTCCTTTTTACCGTCCTTGGCACTGCCATTGGAATAGCCTGGGGCGCTCTGGCACTGCTTCTATCTACATCGACGCTGGCAGCCAGAGCCGGCTATGGCGGTATCTTGGCGCTATTTCTCTTTGTCTTCATTGCCTCTATTGCTTCGATCCGCGCATTCTTTGTCCGATTCTATCAAGCAGTGCTAACGGCTGGCATTACCGTTATTTACGCGACACTCTTCGAAACGCACAACGCAACAATTCCCTGGAGCAAACTGCGCGGCTACGCTGTAGCCTTTCTTTTTGGCCAAGCAATAGCGCTGGCCGTCAATGTCTTGATATGTCCCGATGCCGGGGCTCGACCACTAGCCACGACATTGCACCAGTCGTTCGAACTTATGCTACAAGCTCTGAAAGCTTCTCATACAAGGGATGCTAGGCTTCGTAGACAGCTATCTAAAAGCTTTGTTGACTTGTCCGAAGCATATCGTGACATGGCCATTGATAGCACAATATCACGTTTTCGGCCGAAAGACGTGCTTGAGCTGCGAAACTTGATGCAAGCTGTCTTACGAGCTCTTCTATCAATGGACACAGAGACTACTCTCTTGGAGAGACCAGATGACAGCGAGGCTAACAACGGCGAGAAAACACAGGAAGCCGGCGGCAACGGCCAAAATGGACACGTGAAAGATGTGACGGAGGCTCTCGCGACGCCTACAAGGGATCTTCTTCTATCCATGCGTCAGGCAATTCTCACATGTGATACCGTGCTCATGGGCATCTCAGGCTACCGAATATCCATCGGCCTGTCCACAGAATTCTCATCTGACACCGCCGCCTCAAAGACTCGCCTCGGACGGATCATATCCGATTTCGACAGCGTTGAGTCCTCGCTCCTACAGTCAGGGAGTCTCCCCGACTCCGCGGTCCATGATTTCGAAATCGTACAGCTGTTTATGTCTGCGCGCCACGTTCGCGAGACCGCTGCCACGGTGCAGCATCTCCTGCACCACGTGAGCGAGATGCAGACCGTGTCCGAGCGGCCGCGTCTTTGGCTGCCGTCCTACCCGTTTTCCAAGGCTGTTTACCGAACCAATGCGCAGATTCGACACGACAGGGGAGGGGTTGTCGCGGGCTCCTACCAGGTCACTTTTGGCGACATTGCGAGGATCCTAGACAAGATCACGTCCCGCGTGCACGAACCCACGGGCCGCACGCAGACCGATGCGGCGGGCGATGCACACCTCACGCCTGCGACCTCCGCCCCGCAGACCGGCAACGACGACACAAAGCCCAAGAGCGGCCCCGCGACCAGGTACAAGATCTGGCGCGGCCTGTACCGGCTGCAGGGCTACGAAAGCAAGTACGCGCTCAAGGCGTGCCTGGTGACGTGCCTCCTCGCCGTGCCGTCGTACCTCGAGCAGAGCAAGTGGTGGTGGGATCAGTACCAGGCGTGGTGGGCCGTCGCCATGAGCTGGGTCGTCATGCACCCCCGCGTCGGCGGCAATCTCCAGGACCTGCTCAACCGGTCGTGTCTCGCCGTCTTGGGCGCCGTGTGGGCGGGTGCCGGCTACGCCGCAGGCGACGGCAACCCGTACGTCATGGCCGTCTTTGCCGGCGTCTACATGCTCCCGATGCTGTACCGCTACACGCTGAGCACCCATCCGCGATCCGGCCTCGTCGGCAGCCTCTCCTTCACCGTTGTGTCGCTCGGGCTGCTGGAAGCTGAGCACCGCGAAGCCGCGACGACGACGACGACGACGACGACACCCGCCGTGCTTGCCGCCCGCCAGGGCCTCGTCTTCTTCGTCGGCACCGCGGCGCCCATCCTCGTCAACTGGGTGCTGTGGCCCTTTGTCGCGCGCCACGAGCTGCGCTCCGCGCTCTCCTCAATGCTCTTCTTCATGAGCGTCACCTACCGCAGCACCGTCGCCACCTACGTCTACTTTGACGCGCCGCCCACACCCGCCGACATTCACCGCTCCGAGCTCCTCGAGGGCCGCCTCCGCGAGGGCTTCGTCCGCATCCGCCAGCTCCTCGTGCTGACCCGGCACGAGCTGCGGCTGCGCGGTGGCGGCGCCGACCACCACGACCCGCGATGCTGGGCCGCGCTCACCGAAGCTTGTGAGCGCTTCTTTGAGCACACCATCGCTGTCCGGCAGGCCGCCCTCTTCTACGACGCGGGCTGCCTCCGCGCCAGCCCCGCCGCCGCCGAGCGCCTGCTGCCGCACCGCCGCGACGCCGTCGCCACGGTTCTCGCCAACTTGTACGTGCTCGCCGGCGCGCTGCGCGCCCGCCGCAGGGTCCCGAGGTACCTGCCCAGCGCGGCGGCCGCGCGCAAGGCCCTGCTGGTGCGGTCGGACGAGGTCGAGGCGGAGCTCACGGCGCAGGAGGCGAAGGAGGCCGGGGCGCCGCTGCGCGAGGTCAACACGCGCCGAAAATGGAGCGACACTTACCGCTTCTCGTATAACCAGAGCCTGACGGGATGCATTGTGCAGCTCGAGGAGATGGAAAAATACACCAAGCTTATTGTGGGCGAGCAAGGGTAAGCATTCTCCGTGCGACTGCTTCACGTGAAGATGGGTTTGCTGACAGCACAGATTTGACGACCAATTTAGCATATAACGCAATCACAAAAGCAAAGTCGCAGCCATCTGGAGAGAGAGGAGAGAAAAAAAAAAGGGCATCGTCGCGTCTTTGCGATTTATACTCCATCATGTTTAGTATTCCAAATAATACCCCGACAAACCAAAATATATATGCCCAAAATTGAATACTCCAATACTGTGCTGATTGCCCTTTGTACGAAAACAAGATAACCAATGTCCTTAAAGTGCAAATAACAAAGACTCATGAAAATGAGCCATGAAAACACCGGTAGTTATGCATCAATACGCCCCATTCGTCATCTCATTGAGGATGTCCCTCGTAATTAGCTTATCCTTGAGCAGCGCTCTCTCGCCAATGCGCGCCTTCCTGGGCGATGGCCGTCGGTTCTCTTTCCCAGGCGCCGCCGTCTGTGGTTTCTTTGCCCCGAGAGTTTTCTTCTTGTGGCTTTGTGGCGACAGAGCTTGCGTACCACCAATGCTCGTCGCCTGCGTGCCGAGCTCATCAAAATAGTGGCTGTCGAGAGCGTCGGCAGGCAGATCGTAGATCCAGTCGCGCTGCTCCATCAATGCAACGAAACGACTCAGCATATCTTCCTTATTGTTAACGTTGCTGCCGCTGAGTGTACCCTTGCTTCCAATCACAAGGAGTTTCGTCTTTGCACGGGTAAAAGCAACATTGATTCGCCTCCAGTCACGTAGCAATTCGCCGATATTGCAAGCATCGTTGCTGCGCACTAAGCTGAGCACAATGACCTCTTTATCTCGGCCTTGGAAGCGATCGGTCGTGTGCATCTCCACGCCGGGGTAGCCTTTCAATTTGTCTTTTAACATGGACAGCTGCGATCGGTAATGCGTCATGACTCCGATCTCGCTCGCGGGAACGCCCACAGTCAAGAAACTCTCAACCAGCTGGGAGACGATGCGAATCTCGGCTGAGTTGATGATACGTTTTCCATGTGCCTCTTCACGGACAATGGGCTGGATAGTATCAGTGTTGACGAAACGAACACGGGATTCGGCCTCTAGAAGGTCGTACAGCCAGCATTGTGACGGCGCGGGACCTTTGCAAATTGACCGAGGTGTTCCGGGAAGAAGCACGGTCGAAGCGTTATGGTGTCGCTGTGTAAGGGCCCTCATATTTGGCACATGCAGCTTCTTCTTTCGCAGCTGCTCCGTTCCACAAACAAGCTTGCCATGGTAGATTAATGTGTTGCTCAGCGTCATAATGTCTTCGCACATTCGGTATTGGTGTGCTAGGCTGACGACGGAATCGGGGTGGCTGTCCGAGAGCAATTTGAATAAGCTCACGTCAAGACCACCTTGGCGTGCTGTTTCATTCTTGACGACAGGCGGAAGCTGGTTGTGGTCCCCAACAAGTACAAATGTCTTGGCCATGCGAATTGGCCCTGCGCAAATGGGAAGAGTAATCTGAGAAGCTTCGTCGACGATGCAGTAGTCGAACGCGCGCTCCTGAAAAACGGGGTGATTGATGCCTAGGCAGGTTGTGGCGACGACTGGCGTACCATGCCAAGCTTCCTCAATCTCCTCAAATGTCTTCATGGAATGACCTGCGAGAGTTGCGAATTCTTGCACATCAGGGTGAACCTTGGCTGGCGCTCCCAGGCGCAGAATTTTTATCTTGTCAGATTTGAGCTTCAACAAGATGTTATCCACAGCAGTGTGGGTGTGGGATGTAAGAAGTACGGTTTTGCCCTGTGAAGTGAGGGCTCGAATAATGTGCGCAATTGTCGTGGTCTTTCCTGTTCCTGGCATACCCAAGACTAACGCATAGTCTTGGGCACTCATTACCTTTTCAATCGCTCTCTTCTGGTCGACGTTCAAGCTGTCCTGTTCGGAGATGGTGTACTGTGTCGGCATGTACTTGAATCGAGGGGCTTCGAGGTCAACAATGAGCTCTCGAATGCGTCTTGATTCGGGAAATTGGTTGCTCATCATCTGTACAATGTTGTTTCTCACAGTAGCCATGCCGTTGCTGAACTCGTCTTGATCAAGGCGATATCGAATCGGCGCTTCTTTGATTCGGCCCTGGCTCTGCTCGGGAGAAGCGCCTTCGGGAGCAACTTCCATTATGCTGGCGAACACTTGATTATCAAGCTCGTCAAAGCCACTTTGGCGAATCCGGCTGTTGTGAAGTCTTCTGTCAACAGCGACACTGATTCTCTGTTTGCGCGCCGCCGTGACGTAGCCAATTGCCAAGGCAAAATGGCCCTCTTCATCAGAAACCACAATCGGCTCGCCGACAGCAATCTGGGAATCCAAAAACGAGAATGCAGGTTCAGGCTTTGGCTTGATAAACGTGTAATGAAAACGATTGATACGGGGCATGTCAGAGTCGACTGAAGCAGAACCCTCCTCGATGATGACGTCAGCAAAGCATCGCGACTTCTTCTGTCGTTCATTGCTAGTCATTGTCCACAACTCCCGTTTCGTCTTTTGACCTTCCTTTTCCTCCACGGTGAGTAGATTCTCCCACTTGACAAAAAACTCTTGGTGGCGTGGGGTGAGGTGCTTCACAAGCTCATCGAACTTTTCGTGCATTCCGCTGGACTCACCGTCACCGTTATCTGCCAGGCGATGATATATAAAGCAGGCCGGCTTGGCGTAGCACCGTCCGCACATGTGCTTGCTCTTTAGCATTGGTGGTAGCTGCACACTGCGCTCGCGAATGTAACAGGCGAGCTGATTTCTCTGCATAATCATGTGGCGAAGTTCATGTCGGACGGCGGGGATACGCATTGTTTTTGACGTCTCCATGTAGTAGAGAACACCATAGGCAATGTCGATATCATAACGATCCGAAAGTAGCAAGGTATATAGCGCGGTCTGTGCCATGTGACTGCTGCTCGCATTGCGGCCTGTCTTGACCTCGAATGGAACTGTCAATGTTCGCGATTGCTCGCCATCTGTCATTTTCACTTGGACAGTTGCGTCAATGTTGCCTTTGAGGCCATACATTGGCGACCAGACGTGCTCCTCGACATCGAGTAATTTGGTGACAGCCATGGTGGCCTTTTTGCCGTTTCGATCCTCCACAACTGCATCGTTCTACAATGTGTTAGCATTAGAAATTGATCGGTACCAGCATACGTACATTGGGTTGCGGAGACACAAATGACTTGGCCCAATAGCTCAACTCCATCATTTTGGACTGCAGGTGTTCGCGTGCGCTAGGCAGCCCGACCTTGATGGTGTAGAGCTCCTCGATGTGCTTCTCCGAGATCTTGTCAATCAACTGCGCAAGGAAAGGAAGATCCCATCGATTCGCGAGAAGAGCATCTTGAAAGATTTCATGGAGCATTGTTCCGTATACCAAGGGCGCTGATGCCTCGGAAGTAGCTTTGACCCGGTCTTGTAAAACGGCACGACGCATGCAGCCAAACGAGTCAGCGACCACTGTAGCAGAGACAAGCTGATCGGGGTGAAGAATGAGGAGGTTTTGTGCGTCGTCGACAATGCACTGCCCTTTGACAGTAAACTTGCCAATGACATGTACATAAGACTTTGTGTGAGCAGGCGTGTCGTACCACGCGCCTCGGAGATGAACTTGGCGAGTGATTTTGGAGTTGTCGGCCATGATTAAAAGTATCTATCAGTGTTAGCCGCAAACTTTAGCCGCAAGAGATGGTACGACCATGAGTGCACTTACTTTTTCAGGTCGAACAGTATTATACTGGTCGACATATTCACCGTCCAGTACGTTTGTGACAAGATATCGCTGAATAGTCTTGTCCTTCTTGGCACGCTACTCTTTCACTTAGTGACAAGGATGAAGACGGCAAAGGGCTGTACTTACGCCCGGGCCGGCTGCGGCCTGTTGAATAGATTGTGTCGCTGCTAGCTCAACAGCCTCAAAATCTATATCTTCTGCAAAGTCATCATCGAACTCGTCATCAAGATGGTCAAGAGCGGCTGTGGATTTCTGGTGTGAAGCTTCGCACTTGGTCTTGTCAGTTGAGATTGGTCTCTGTGATAGCTGAATCAACTCCTCATTGTCAAACAGCTCATCGTCCACGTCGTCGAAATCGTCCGAGATTGGTTTCGCTGGGATGATTGCAGCTGACTTTTGCACTCTGGGGGTTGCTGGAGTTTCCTGGGTCGCGGGGGCCGTGGCTGTAGTCAATTCGAGCTCGATGAGCGCGTCATCGTCGAATTCATCATCGCCATAGTCGGAGGAATTGCCAGAATCCCCTGTAGCTTTCGCTCTGCACTGGACGTAGGCGGGAGATGTCGCGACCGGGACTTGCTGGTTCCTTTTCGGTGAGGGCGACTCGATGGGTTGGCGGACATGGTCGAGGCTGCCTTGTTGCATACTGCTCGTAACTGTACTCAAGAGTGCAGACACAAGGGATGATTTGGAAGCCGATTCAAGGTCGCGTTGGCCTTTGCCGAGTTGGCTTCCTGATTTGGACTTTTCGAGCTTCCTGCGCTTTGGCCAATTGAGCCCGCAACTGGTAGCACGCCGCAAGTGGATGTTTACTGGCTGCGAGACTGTTTGCTTATTCGGCTGTGGAGAGGAAGAGACCATGAGTTGTGCGAGGGCTGGATGGGCAGTGGGAGTCTCTTGGCTGACAGGGCTGGTGAGGGAGAATCGGTCCCAGAGGTCCAGCGTCGGGTCAGGGTGCGGGGAGCGCAAGGCTTTTGTCAGCCTCTTGATGTTGACAGCAGGGGCTTTCGGCTTGTCGGCAGATGGAGACGAGATGGGAGACGAGCTTCTGGCACGTTTCTTTCCCTTGCGGCTGAGCATTGGCGACAAACCGGAGCTATAGTTACTAGCTTGCTTGTTGTCCCACAAGATGCGGTCATTGGGAGATGCGTCCTTGTCAGATTCGCTTACATTGGCCAGGGGCTCCAAATCGCGCCAATTCAATCTCGTGACAGGTGTGGCGAGGCCGGCGAGGTCAGGCCTGGGTTGAGGCTGGTCGGCATCATGGCGAAGTTGTGGAGATTGGTCGTCGGCCTGGGCTTCGTATCGAAATTTGTTGAGTTTTGTTTTGGTGACTTCGGATGCAGGAATCGGTGGTGGAGGCTTCGGAGTGTGGTATCCGTTTGGGTGGCTATGTGATCTTTGCCATGTTGACCGGTTATGCTGCTGAGCATGACGGTTAGAGAGCGTAGACGTGGCTGGCAGAGGGACCAGACTTGCCTTTGCTATTCCTCGACTGTCCGAGTAGGATTTCTGAAGCGGCATGATCAATTTAAATCATGACCATACGGTAGAGGAGAAGAGCAACAGATTTTAAGCCGGTGTATGGATAGAGGTCATGGCAAGAATAAATTGGCAGAAGCATCTGGAGTAGAGAAACACAGTAGGACGCGTAAAAGGCGACCTGCACCGCGACTAGCCCAGCAACCACGACGCGCACCCCACATGAGCAACATTCCATGCCAACATGGGGTATAGATTAGTCACCATGGTATTAATTCATAATGAAACACGATAAATAAAATGAATGATCGATTCATACATGATTAAAAGTCAAAGGTTTTAACACATTTTTCAAATTTCGAAAAGTCCTGTCTATTAAAGGACGCGCCACACTCACTACCTACCCCGCCGGTCATCGTGTCGAATATAAATGGAATCTGTGCCTCTCGCGTTTGCTAAACAAGTTAGCCCTAGCTTTGTAGCCAGTCTTTGAGCGTGACTGACCAGGAGGAGCTGTTCCCGAGATATTTACGATATACAGTCCATACACGGCCAGTAACCTTGGACGAGTATATGTTATGGAATATTTTTCCAAAAAGACTTTTATGTGAGAATCACTCAAAGGACTTGAGAATGTATTCGCTTTTCAGAACGTAAACTGAGTGCATAGAATAACACCATCTTGGACAGCTGCCGTTTCTCATTCCTTGGCAACAGGCTCTGCCATGTATATGCAGAAACCCATTACTCAAAGGATAAGCCAGTATTGATATTGCCCCATCTGGCTGCATACATATCCTTGATGTAATTGTCCCTATTGCACCATATTCCCGTGCCCGTCTGTGGAAACACAGCCTCAGAACCCTGAATATATGTCGAGTTCAAAAGTCCCATCAACGGCCGCGACACCATCTTTTCGCCTGTGTCGTCGATGCGGGCCGAGACAACACCAGCGCCCCTCTTGTGCGTCTCCTTGATCAACCGAATCAGCAGCTGCACCGCGCAATCTGCACCCAGAGTCCATGAACCCGACTTGAGATAACCAATAGAGACTACGGCGTTGGGCAAGTCCTGAATCATGGCGGCGTTCCACATGAATTTGGAGGGCGCGTCAAAGGGAGCGCCGTCAATGGTGAACTGAATGCCGCCAGCAAACAAGAGTTGAATGCCAGTAGCCGTCACAATGACATCGGCAGGCAGTATTTTTCCCGAAGTCAGCTGAATCGAGTCTGCCGTCACTGTCTGAATCGTGTCCGTCACCACAGCGGCTTTGGCCGAGCGGATGGCAGCAAAGATATCGCCGTTTGGAACGACGCATAAGCGCTGATCCCAAGGTTTATACCGCGGTTTGAAGTGCGGATCCCACGCGTATCCCTCGGGCAGCAACTTGACAGCCTGCTTGCGCAGATGGCGCGCGACAGCCGCTGGGCAATACGCGCACCACACCGTCACCAAGTAAGTTAAGAGCATATAAACTACCCTGTTGATCTTGTGCACGACGGTGCTTGGCAGGGTGGCGAAGAGGAATTCGCGGACCTTGCTCTGGTTGGCAACAGGGAGCATATAAGTCGGGCTGCGCTGCAGCATCGTCACGCGCTTGACCTTGTCAGCGACCGAGGGCACAATGGTGACTGCGGTGGCGCCGCTGCCAATGACAATCATTTCTTTGCCGCTGTAGTCATAGTCCTCTGGCCAGAACTGCGGATGTATGACTTTTCCTGCAAAGTTTTCAAGACCAGGGATGATTGTCTGACGCGGCTGCTCGTAGTTGTAATATCCTGTACCCATGAAAAGAAACCGGCCGCTGTATACGACTGGCCCTGTTCGGCCCGGTTTCTGCACCGAGAGCTTCCAGGTCTGCTCCTTGGAGAACCAGTCGGCCGAGAGGACCTTGTGGTGGTAGCGGATATACTTGTCGATGCCGGTCCTCTTGGCGGCGTCAATCATGTATTGTTTGATATCGCCGCCATGGGCAAGCAGCTCGGTCCGGTACCACGGACTCCAGGCAAAGCCAAAGCTAAAAATGTCAGAGTCTGATCGGATGCCCGGGTAGCGAAAAAGGTCCCATGTTCCGCCGATGGAAGCGCGGGCTTCCAGGACGACGATGCGACAGCCGGGCATCTGGCTCTGGAGGCGGTAGGCGGCGTTGATGCCAGACACGCCGGCGCCAATAATGATTACATCATAATTATCCGTGTCTGAGTCCATGTCCATAATGCAGAGGAAATTGCCTTTTGAAAAATTGGGCGTACTGTGGTCTGATATCGTACAGAGAAGCATGTATATATATCTCCGAAAGTATATAGCCGTGAGCATACTCCGCTCCGGCTAAGCGGTATTTTGGGAACAACATCATGCCAGAACGTGTGCAATTGGATGCGTGTGGCGTCAGATCGTTCCCCAGGATATAACCGATCTGCAACAAGCTGTCTACTCCGCATCGAACATTGGGACGGCCCCGGACCAGTGGGATTATTAACTAGTCCATCCGTTGGTGGGTTATAACCCGGGCGGGATAGGTGGATGTATCTTGTAAGTACCGGCTGGGCGCTTGGAACGGCGGGGGTCTGGCTCTTACAAGGTATATAATTACGGGACTCGGTCGAATTCCTCTTTTTAGTTGCATTGTTACAACTACGCAGACATGGCAATGCAAGTAATCCAGTATGACTGAGAAATGTGAATGTGGCTGCAGAGCGGTTTTGCAAGTCCCCGACTCATAAAGCCGGCCGGCTGTACACTCACCGTGCACTTTGAGCTGTGGCCACAGACGGCTTAACAAGAGGTATTTATCTAGTTAAATAAATACAATAGTACTCCATCCTCTAAAGGAAGATGCTCCGTAGGGGCTGTTTCGTTGAACATATTCAATAAAGTCTTACATGCGAATAGGACGTATAGCTATAAACTTGTAGACAGGCAGTTGGACATTAGAATTTCGAGCATAATACAGAGCAAGAATTTCAGTGGCCTGCATTGCTGGCAGAAATAGAAACGAAAGAGTGGCCATACTTTGCTAATAATAGGCCAAACTTGGTCACTTTGGAGCTTCAGCTCTCAGAACCGGACATCCTCCCCAACGAGAAAAAAAAAAACGTGATTCCAGATTGGGGATACTTGGCTCTCAATAAATTTAGTGAAATATATTCTTCAAATTCTTTTTTTTTTTTCGAATCTCTTTCCAGGTCGAGTGCGACTGCTCAGGCCAACTTCCGGCATCCGAGATTACAGCTCCCCACTTTCCCAGAGCTCTGCCAAACACTTGCCCTTCTCCACTACGTCACCATCATCATCCCACTCCTTTGCTTCCTCCATCATCCCATCGACCGGCAGCTCCAAACACTTCCGGCATCCGAACCACTCGCCGCCTGATGGACGGCTCAAACGGCAACAATCCCAGTAATGGCGGCGGTGCCACCAGCAACGCCCCGACCCAGCAGCAGCGCACCCCTCTTCACCCCGGCGACACCAGCCGCGCCGTCCGCGCCGAGCTCGAAGCGCAGCGCCGCGCAAAAGTCGAGAAGCAGCGCTACTACTGGCCGCTCGTCAAGCAACAAATTGAGCGCGTCTTTGGCGACACCCAGCCAGCATGGTACGCGCGCCTGCGGCTCTTCACCCCGGCCATGTATGCGGCAGCGGCGGGGAACCGCGTGCTCGGGCTGAGCCTGCAAAAGGACCGGCTGCTGAGCGACGCCGAGGCGCGCGCCTTGACGGAGCACGCGGCGCGGAGCTCTGACCGCGTAGCGCTTATTGACTGGGGGCTCACGGGCTTCGCGGCGTACTTTACGTGGCGCGGGCGCCGCACGCTGCGCTTCCCCATGTGGACGCCGCAGGTGGTGCTGCCGCCGCCGGGATCGTACCTGCGAATGGCCATGTGGCACGGGGCAAGGTACGTGGCGTACTCGGCGGCACTGAGCGTGACAGTCAAGGGGCCCTTGGTGGCGTTTAACCTCATGCGCGAGGCGAGGCTGACGATGGCGGACGAGAGGCTGCGCGGGCTGCTGGACGAGCAGGGCAGCACGGCGGGCGAATGGGGCAAGGCTGGCGTGGCCTGGGATGCCGAGAGCTCGTCGTACAGGGCGTTGGCTGGGGGAGAGGACGCGCAGCAGCAGCGGCAGCGACAGTCGATACAGGAGGCGGCGCAGTCTGGCTGGAATACATCCAAGCAGACGGAGCAGTCCCCGCCCCCGCCGCCCCCGCCGCAGCAGCAGCAGCCACGGCAGTATGGACAAAGCGCGCAGTCACAAGGCAACGCTGGCTGGGGTAGCAGCTACAGCCAGTCACCGTCTTCATCCTCCTCCAGCGCCGGCTGGGGCAGTGACGATTTTGATGACGCCTCGCCCGTCGCCGCATTCGCCCAGAACAGCTCTCGCTCCGGCAACAGCGCCGCCGGTTCCACCTGGGAGCGTCTGCGTCAGCAAGCACGTTACGATCCCCAGCAGCGACAGCAACAGCAATATCAGCAGCAGCAGCAGCAACAAGTACAACCGCAGGTACAAGAGCAGCATTGGGGCGATGCGGGCGATGGTGCGGACCGCGCAGCGCAGGAAAAGGCGCAGAGGGACTTTGACAGGCTCGTGGAACGGGACCGTCAGGGCAGAAGTAGC
This sequence comes from Beauveria asiatica, assembly GCA_038367545.1. Classification (NCBI taxonomy): domain Eukaryota; kingdom Fungi; phylum Ascomycota; class Sordariomycetes; order Hypocreales; family Cordycipitaceae; genus Beauveria; species Beauveria asiatica. The sequence continues at coordinate 30,562 of JAAHCF010000200.1, read as the reverse complement.
CGCTAAGGCGTGGGCTGGTTGGGGGAGACGCGCCGTGTATCGAGTACCATGAAAAAAAAAATACAAAGTGTATAATAAGGACTTGAGATATTTCCGGGATAGCAATGCATACGAGGTTCCATTTGTTAAACGGCGTGACACGTAACAGCAAAGACGGCAAAAAAGTACGTGTTGTGAATACAATTGTCCTGAAATGTGCTATCAAAAAAAGCTACAAAGTAAACTCAAACCAAGAAATCATACAACATCAGACTCGCCACTCCTAATAACTAGCCATCTTCTTCTCGGGCTGTGCAAGAGGCACTTCTCCAATATCCTGCTCCGTGGCCGGCGACTCATGCGCGGCGCCGTGATGGCGGGTTTCCGGGACGGATTTCTCTTCAGCTTCGGGTGAAGATACCTTGGCGCTCGCAATGTCCTGGTTCACTTCGTCGACGGCTTGAATGGCCGGCTTGGTGGCAGGCTGCTCCAGATCCGCCGGTAGGCTGTCCTGGGCGGCCGGCGTGGGCTCCGCGGGGTTGGTCTGGGCGGTGACGTCGACATCATCAGTAGGGGCAGGCGCGGTACTGGTCGCATCGTGACTGGCTTCATTGAGTACCAAGGGCTCAGAGTCCTTGCTGACTGCCTTTGGTTGTGGGCTGCCAGCCTCTTTGCTGGACTCGTGACTGGTTGTTTTGACCAGGTTCTCGGCAGGCTCTGTACCTGTTTTGCTGGGTTCCTCGAGGGCCTTATGAGACTCCTCAGTAATAACGAGCCTCTCTTCTGAGTCGATACTCCAGACAGTCTGTGGCTGGGAAACGGACAAGACGGAAGCAGCTGACTCCTTTGCAGGCGATGCCGCCTTTGCCGGGGCTCTGCGCTGAGGACCTCGCGCGCGACCTTTTCTGGCATCAGACAGAGGCACCTTTTCCTTCTCCACGACCTCTTCTTCTTGTGCCGGTTCGTCCTTCTTCATGGCCTGGGGTCCGAGTTGGAGGCGCTTGTTCAGATCGCTCATGAAGCCTGCCTGCAACGCCGCAATTTTGCCACCGACCGGACGGCTGGGTACCGGTGGCTTGGGCGGCTTGACAGTCTCTCCATCCTTTGAGTCTCCTGAGAGCTTCTTGACAGGGCGAGAAGGTATTTGAGGCTTGGGTTTTTCTGAGACTGGTGGCGGCTGCTTGGCGGCATCATCACCAGGAGCTTGCGTAGGCTTGGGTCGGCTGGGAATAGCAGGCGGAGCTCGCGACTCTTCAGCAGCCTTCTTGGCGGGACGCACAGGGACCTTTGGTTTGGTGTCCTCTGGCTCCCCTTCGTCTTCTATAGCCGACTCAGACAGGGTTGTTTCCTGGATGTGGCTCTCTGGCGCATCCTCCCAGACGTCTTTACTTGGAAAGCGCCTTGCGCCATAAGGCTTGGACACGGCGAGATGGGATTGATGATCAATCCACTTTGGCTTCGCATCAGCAGACAGTGGCAAAAAGTTGTTGGGGCGTCCGTTGGCCTCTTTTTCGGCCAGCTCCTCTTGGTATTGCGCAAAAGCTTGCGCGGGAGTGATGGATCTGTTTTCGGAAAAGGATGCTTTGGATCTGGGGCGCTGGTTTTGTTCTTCAACGTCTGGTGTTGAAACTTCGGTAGAATGATGCGCACTATTTGGCGCGTCCTCCCAGATATCTTTACTGGGAAAGTGGTGACTCGCCTTCTTCTCAGTTGCTATTTGTTTCCTTTCTTCCTCCTTCTTTTCTCCGTCAAAAAGTGGCTCATACTCCTCGACGTCATCAAGCGGTGTTGAATTGAAGCCACGCTCAGGCTGTTCATCAAGAGCAATGGTAGGATGACGAATACAAGGCCTCTTTGGCTCGTCGGCATCGTAAGAGCGCGAACGATCGAATCCAGGACGTATGGCGGGATTCTGGGCTGTTGCGTCGAGATCAGCATCGACTGCGTCATCAGCCAGAATGGGGGCATGATAGTCCTCTGCCTCTGGGTTCTCGGTGCCATACGAGTAGTGCTCGGGATGTTTCGAATCATCAACGTGGATGGCCTGGGGCACAGACGACTTTCCATCCGCGGCTTTGGACAGCGAGCCATCTTCTGGGAAATAGCTGCTTCCTTTCTCAGCCTGCGAAGAGTCTTGTGGGGTAGAAGCTCGATGTGCGTATTGGTCACTAGCATGGTAGCCGACATCTTCAGTAGGTGTAGAGGCAGCTTCATTATAGAGCCCTTTTATGATCTTGTTAGATTGCGAGAGGTCGTAGTGAAGTTTTGTAGTGCTTACCAGAGGTGGGCCGACGCCTGGCAGTATCACGAACCATACGGTTGAGATCATTACTGCTCATGGCATAGTCGCTCTGACGATGGTCATGAATTTGATGCTTCTTGTGCTTGCCAACGAGTTCGGGATGCTTTTCGTAGTAAGCCTTTTCCAGCTTGTCCTGGGGATCAAGACCGTGGCCGTGTAAGCCGTAACTTCCCGGAGGCAGATTACGAGCCGAGTGCTTACGGCTGTGGTGCCGCTTGCCCTCCTCAGGAGCTGGCGAAGGAGCTTGAACGTCGCCCAGATGACTATTCATGGGGACACGCTGTCCAATCTTGGGAATACCATGCTCGTCATCGGTATGGTTGCCGTGGTCACTATGCGTGGAGAGGGTAGAGCTGGGACGACGAATCTTGGAATCGCGAGAGGGCGTGCGATCTCTTCTCTGAGGAGACTGTCCGAGGCCGAGAGAGGCAGCCTTGGCCGAGTCGGTCCTCGTGACGGCCATAATCTGTTGCTTGGCACTGTCGGGGGGCAGGGAAGGCTTGGGAGCGTGCAGCTTGAGATTATCACCAACGGTTCGGGTCTGGTGAGAAGAGCCAAGTTGGGCCTCGTGTGGTTTATCCAAGGCGCCATATTCGAGGCCTTCCTCACCAAGCGAGGGCAGGGACACGCTGGCAGGGCGGTTGATGGGCTCATTCAGAGTACTTGATTGGTCGTGGCTAGTCGAGGAGCTGATCGGGCGCTGACCCTTGGGCTGGACGCCACCGTGCAAAGGCGACTGGGCAAAGCGGTCGCTGTTCGAAAGCCCGGACTTGTCGATGCTCTTCTTAGTAGGTCGAGTAGGGATCTTGGGCGCCTCGGCTGTTTGCTGGGCTTCCATGCTGGGGCTCTTGGAGGGCCGCGCAGGCACAATGGGAGGTGCTGGAGCGCTCATGTTGTGTTGTTTTCTGCTCTGTATTGCCTAGATCGAGGATCGAATGTGGGGGCGATGTCGATGAGGTAATGTGGTAGGTCTGCGTTGACTCGTTAGCGAGCAAGACCGGTTCAAAGCTGGCAATGGCAGCGTCGTGTAGTGTTGTCGGCAGTGCAAGGGATGTGTGGCCGAATTTGCAGAGCGAGCACAGTTGGCAATGCTCGAATCTGCAGATTCTTGTAAGGGTTCAACAATTGAGGCAGAAACAGCGCACCCAGAGATGCGGTAGACGTGGCGGTCAAAGAGCCGAGGATGACGATGAAGCTTGCATTGCGTCAGAGCCGACTTACCGAAACCAGGAGCCTTGGGCGTGGCGGGATGTCTCGAGTGTCTTGTCGAGGAAGTAGTGCAGCCTCTCATACAATAATAGAGAGGGTGATGGGAATAGAAAAGCGATTGCTAGGTGATGAGACGATAGGAAGCGGCTTGGAGGCCTGGGAGGAGGCGATTGGCGTCCTTGGACTGGGAATAGAAGGTTGGGTTATCATTAGAGGGGCGGCGATTGGAGGGGGACGAGGCAGTGGGGGGAACTGTACCTTGGAAGTTGGCATCAGCCTATCAAGAGAGACTGCAGACATCAGGACTATTTACTAGTTATTAACTAGTTATTTTAACTAGTATTCATGGAAATTGGCGTGCCATTGCGTGCCTAGCCCGCTTGCCCGCTTGCCCGTCAACCCGTCAACCGTGCCTAGGCGTGCTAGGTTGGTCAGGGGGTCAGTTATCGATAAACACCCACACAGGTACCCCAGTATCAAGGTCCTGCACATCCTGATTCTCTCAACTACTGGGCTACAATCGTCATCCATCGCAAGCAATGGCCGCTCATAACTACTTTATCGACGTCTTGAAGCCTTTGAGCGGCGAAGCATGGTCTCGGGGGAGGCCATATTGGCGCGTCACGCCGCACAGAGAACCTAGCAAGATATCCAAAAAAAACTCAATTCGCCGCCTGCGCCTTTCATGTTCCTTGACAGATACGCCATGTTATCATGAGTTTGCGTCAGCCTGGAACAGCATCTTACAATGGAGGCTCTTCACCAGCGTCGTAGACTGGGATGTAGATCGTAACTCCTGCAGCGACCTCGAGTTCCCGTCCTTGATGGCCTTGTGCGCCTTCTTCGCATCGCGAGCGAAGACGCTAAGAGTTGAAACCCCATAGATCGTGACTTTCTCGCCCGCATGCCCGACCTTGGGATTCAAGACAACACCCGGTTCTTGCCCCTGTCCGACCGAGTAGGCCGCCATCATCAAGAGCTTGTGTCGCCAGTCTTATCCGTCGAGCAAACACCAAATTGGACCATTTGTTCAACTGGAAGAATATTCAAGTCCGTGCACGGACGTCCACTGGAGACTGGTCGAAGCGCACGAGGGCGACTATTTCGAGCACCATATCAGAGCTTGCAAGCACGACCAATTTTTTCTCCCAAGATGTTAATCAACAGCGTCAATCGAATTGCCAGCACTGATGGCATTTATCAATCAACGGCGTCTTTGATAGCGCCTTTGACAACGGCCGTGGTAGTATAGATGGTCTGTTACTGTCCATGGCGGGGTTCTATAACTAGCAGATTCTGTTTGGCATTGAACTGGCCTGTTCAAAATCCCCGAGTCCCTCGGAGCGTACCCAAATAGGATCTGCAGGCACCCGAGGTCGGCAAAGTACGGCGACAGCCCGGGAGGCTGTCTCCTTGGCATCTCACCTTCCAGCATCTGTGCGATCTGATAACTTAGCCGCCCATCCAAAATTACACTGGACTATTACATTGTGAGCTTACCGGTAGATGCAGCAAATGTTCGGCGGTTCCGAAGGGGGTTGCAGTAGCAACTTGGAGGTACACCCTACACTCCTCCGTATGCTTCTGGAACGGGTTCGCTCGTCAGTTTTTCTTACAAATTCGTAGCTTGTCAGAGCAAGCCTTCGGTCCTTGGCGTAAGATTGTTGATCCACCAGGCGACCGCGATCACAACCGCAGCTGCTTATTCGTGGAATTTTCGGCCAACTTGATGACTAGACTAGCACGATGCAGACGCGGCCAACTCCAAGACAGGTAGGCCTCGATTCGACCTGTCTCATTTGGTCGGATCATAACTTGAAGGACAGCATGGCCTGCTTCGGGCTCTGGCCATGTGCAATCGCATATATAGCTCTGACCGTGTCCTGCCTTCTCTCCCGTTCACCAGCAAATAGAATCAACTCTGTCACAACTCTTCAGCCTCTGCACAATGTCTTCTCTTCGCTCTACCCTTCTCCTGTCCCTGGCGGCGCTTGCGACAGCCCGCGACGTGCCGTCCAACGTCCGCGACTTTTACAACAGCCTAAAGAACAAGGGCCAGTGCAGCAACAAGCTCAAGTCTGGCTTCCACAGCATCGACGGCGACGATGGCTGTAAGTTGCAACATGTACAATCCGGCTGTGATGAGCAAGTTCAGACTGATCCGCGAGCTCTTTTCAAACACAGCCTTCTCGTACTGCGGTGACCACCTTAACGACTACCGCGTCCTGTACCTCCAGGGCAAGAACGGCAACTTTGTCAACATGGATATTGACTGCGACGGCATCCAGCACGGTCCCGCCGACGATGGCCGCTGCGGGAGCTCCGACGACACCCAGTCCGTCACCTCGTTCCAGAGCATCGTCCAGGGCTACGGCACCGGTCAGAAGGACCTCGACGCCTTTATCCACCCCTACGTGGTCTTTGGCAACGAGGGCTCCCGCAGCGGCTACCCCAACTTCAACCCGCAAGACTATGGCGTCGAGCCGCTGTCCGTCATGGCCGTCGTCTGCAACAACAAGCTGGTAAGGAAATACAACGCCCCCTGCCCCCCGCGTTTTCGCGGAACTTAACATAAATGTATCCATAGATTTATGGCATCTGGGGTGACACCAACGGCGACGACGGCTCTCAGGCCATGGTCGGCGAGGCCTCCATCTCCCTGGCCACCGCCTGCTACGGCAAGTCAGTCAACGGCAACAGGGGCCACGACGACAACGACGTTCTCTTTATCGCCTTTCCCGGCTCCGACGCCGTCCCCGGCAAGAACGGCGCCAAGTGGCGCGCCAGCAGCTACGACCAGTTTGAGAGCAGCATCACCGGCCTCGGCGACAAGCTCATCCAGCGCATCGGCGGTGGCGGTGGCGGCAACCCTCCTCCTCCCGGCGGCGACTGCTCGTGGCAGGGCCACTGCGAAGGTTTGTGCATAAATCATGGCTGAGACTGAGTTGTACACTGACAATGGCCTTTTTTTTTACAGGCGCTCGCTGCAAGGACGAAAACGACTGTTCTGACGACCTTGTTTGCAAGTCTGGCAAGTGTGCCCGTGGCTAGTTTTATGGCTTCGACGAAAAGTAGAGATTCAGGGGACCGTTCTGTAGCGACCTATGAAAACCTGAATTGTACATTTCATAGCATCTCACAGACTCTATATATGTGACTGACCACCTTTTCCCTTTTCTCTCGCCTATGCCTTGCTTTCTATCATGATGATTCTGCCTTCTACCACAGGCGCAATCAGGCGCGTCCAGTCGACCATGCAGCCACCATCGCCCGCCGGCTCGCACACGCTGGATTTGATGCCAGCCTTGCGGATCCAGCGCGCCCAAAACTTGCGCAAGAGCAGCGTCTCAATGTCCATCTCGTGGTCCGGGTCGGCGCCCACACAAGTCGATTCGGCGTGGGACTCGTCTGCGATTCCCTCTTCGGCAATTTCGTGGAGTGCCTTGTCGTCGTCGTCGCCGTCATCATGCGGTAGCTTGTCATGGCCGAGCCTGGAGCGGATAAAGCTGTGCCAGCTGTTGCTCCGGTCTGTGGCCCCTTCCTCTGAGCTCTTCCGCGACAGCGCTAGGCTCTTTTCGAGGTCCTCCGAAGTCGCCTGTAGGTGCTCGTCCGTGTTGCTTTTCAGTTTTGACGCCACCGTCACCCATTGTTCGGAGAGCTTTTGCCATTTTCCAACAGTTCGCAGGGCCATGAAATATTGTCTCAGCATGGTGCTGATGAGGATTCCACTTTCCTCGTCGACAATCTCTTCCGCTTGGCCTCCTTCGGACTGAACGAGCAAGCTATCGTAACCATCTATTCTTCCTTGTCAATGGACTGCGCTGCCGCACGCTGGACAGCTTGATGAACGCACCTTTACCTCGGCCCATGTAGCCTCTTGTAGCGAGCACATACTTCTTTTCTGGCTCGCATGGCTTGTCACCGATTTCGAGCGAAAGGACTCGTTTGTTTCTTTCCCGCGACGGGTCAAACGAGAACTTGATGTTGGAGACTTGCGGGAATCTGCCCTCTAGTGCGGGATACGTGGAAACGCTGTTCTCCAACGCATCCCAAATTGCCTGGCCCGTCACGCGGATCAAAATGGCAGGGTCCTCAAATGGAAAGCAATTCGTTATGTCTTTCATCCTGACCGCTCCGGGGGGGTAAATTTGGTCACCTCGAATGGTGCCGGAGGCCATGATGCAGCAGTCAGCATGATAGTACTGTCGCATAAGATCACAGACAAAGTTTCCAATATTTGACTCCTTCATTCGAACCGTGCTAAAACGCGCATCGAGAGGCATTGCAGACCACCCAACAGGTTTAGCTAGCGACTTCTTCAAGTCGGTTGTCAGATTCTGGACAAGCTTTTGGGACGGAAAGTGTTCCTTGACTTTGGAAGTAATGTCACGCCTCCAGATATCAAAGTCCCACTTGTCTGGATGCTCTTTGCCCCGACGAGCCTCTATGTAACTGAGGTTCTTGAAGTCGGTTCCAGACCGAAGCACATGTGTGCCATTGATAAGCTGGTAGTTGTAATAGTGATCATGTCCGCCTAGTATGATGTCAATCAGTCCGTCTGTTTGCTCCGCCAGCTTGACATCGTTGGGCTCGCGCATGTGGCTTAGGCAAATGATAATTTCTGCACCATCGGCCTTTAGCTTGGGAACAAGCTCCTTTGCGGTGGCGCTCGCGGATTTGTAGATCAAATCAGGTGGCAAACTGTTGATCGTGGCGAGCCACTCGCGCTCTCCAAGACCGATGATGCCAATTTTGATGCCGTTGGATGAGGTCATCATGTGTGTAGGCTTTGCATTCCCGAGAGGCACGTCTTTACCAAGCGCAGGATCCAGAACATTGGCAATAAGCCAAGGAAAATTGCACTTTTCTGCGAGAGACTCGAATTGTTTCACGCCAAAGTCAAGATCATGATTCTACAGACGACATTAGTTCTGTTACCGCCGCACTCAGAGCCATAATCATGCTTCACTCACCCCAACACAAGCCACATCAGTCCCGATGGCATTGAGAACAGGTATCATGTGCTTGCCTGAAGACAAAAGTCAGATATATCATAATTGGAGGCATGCGGTCTCGCAGTTCATTTGGACCACGTACCTTTGGTCACGCTGCTTTCGAGACTAGGGTTGAACGCGTCACCAGAGAAGAGGGTGATGAGCTCGGGCTGGCCGGCAAATTGGCTGCCGTTTCGATATTCCTTGCACATGGTCATGAACCTTGGGAATCCTCCGACTGGTTCGGCGCTTGAGGGATCGACATGGTACACATCGTTGTAGTGCAAAATCCGGAGATCTGGCGCACCCCCTCCGTCGGCGCGGCCAGATGAGTATGTAACCCGGGGCTCCGCGGTAGGCTCTGGCCGTCTCATTGCGATATACTGGAGAACCACGTTTTTTCTTTTTTAAGATGCTGATCTGAGATGCGAAAGTGCGGTGGGAGACTGAGCTGTCGAGCGCCACATGGGTCGATTGGTACTTGGTACACAGGCTCACAGCCGACGACGAAAGCGGAAGCCTCGGATCCAACAACACAGCACGTATTTACCAAGTGGTGGACAAAAACCAAGGCGCTACCTTACTAACTTATTACCTATCACTAAGTACGGAGTAGTTGCTAGGTAGTCAACTAAAATAGTTATTCTACCTAAAACCACCACTAATTATGGCGGAAAGCAGTGTAGACCCGCCATATTTTTGTTCACCAAGTACTCCGTAGGCAAGTAGATGATTGATAGGCCAGTAGGATAACACCTCAAGCCACCCATGGCCATTTTATAGTCAATCACCTCTCAAAATTGACGGAAAAAATGCTGCTCATTTCCCTTCTTTTTTCTGAATAAGCACTCTTGTATATTTGATATCTTTTCGAGTCTTGCGTGGTGACAACCACCAGGTTACAAGCGGTGAATGCTGCGGACAAGGCTTTGTCCAATAGGGCAAAAGGCTTTAAACTTAACCCCAGATCTCAAGTTTGGCAGCTTCCAACTGGAAGTCTGTTGTGCGGCAGGAGTAGGTTCGGGAACAGACTCGGCTCTTGGTACAAGATTACGTCGCTTCGTCTTTGCTTCCCCAATGAGGGTCGTATTTCGTATCCAGTCCCAATGCTGTTTTGTCCTGGAAAGCTGAGGATGCCTCATTTGCAATTCATTTGTTGAGCGTCCTTGACATATTGTCGTTGGAATACGTACACGCGTAATCTGTACTGTCTGACAAACCAGCACTGTCGTGGACGAGCTGGACACGTGCCGCTCGCGGTACACGCAGTACTGACGGGTTGCTGCTAACCCTTTGTGATGATCGTCGTGGACGAGTCGGACACGTGTGTCTTGATTAGACTTGCCCGGCATGCATCGGAGAGAGTGCCTGCGTGTCAGTAAGCACACAAGCAGAGCTGCAGGGCGACAGATGCCGACGCCCTACGAATACGGGTGTGAGCGGTTTGAAAAGGACCCGTCAATTCCGGCCACAAACTGCGAGTGGAGTCACTAGTTCCAAAAAAAAAAAAAAAAAAAATAAGACTCGTTTACCATCGCGCCCTTCGAAGGGCAGATTGCAGGAAAGACAATTTACTGGGCGCGCCCGGTGGAAAGCCGCGTAGAGTTAGGGCTGGGCGGGTCAGCAACCCGTTATCGTGTTCCTGGTCCTGGTGCGCGGACGACGGCAGACCGAGGCCACGCAAGCAGTTACCCGGCCGTAGAAGAACGGGTAAAAGCTGCAATCGGAAGGGGAAAGTTTTGAGGAATTCGACAACGATAGCTTGGGATGCCTGTTGTAGCAGACGAGCCCATGCTTGTACAGAACAACGAGGCAAGGAGAATGAAGATATTCATTCCCACTCTTGCAAACAGGCTGGGGCTGTGCCGCTGTGCTGAAAACCGGCGCAGGCTGAAGCAGCGGCCAGGCCTGAACAGGGTTAGCGGCTTCTGCCTGTGACTCATTTTTCGACTCCACCACCCTTTCTGGATCAAGGTACATGCAGGCATAGTAGAGCCTTAGCAGAATACCTAATATTTGCCCCGAAACTTTGCTATCGCAGTACCGGAGCACTTCTCAACCGTCAGTACCTCCTCCCGGACTGCCACTGGCCCCGAGACTTGGTGCCTGAGAAATACATAACGTCCCCATGAATTTTTCTTCGCCCACATTTCGCTTTCTTCTTTTCTCCTCACCCCAAACGCACATTACACCTACACCATTACAAGATACACAGCGCCTCAGGCAGCCTTCAAGATGCGATAAATTCATCTCTTCCCCGAGAGCTTCCCTCCTGAATCCGTCAAAATTCAGTCTCAAGACTACAACATTCACCCCACTCAATCTTCTCCCCGTTCAGCTCACCTTTTGGTCGACCTGAACTTCAGCACTGCTTGCAACAGCTTCAGCTCCAGTTCCCCTACAACCGCCAACATTTCAGGCCAAGACTTCCCAGTCTTCACCACGGATTCCCAGTCATCATGGCTTCCCCAACCAGCTTCCGCCCTGCCGGCACCACCCGAGCATTCACCACATCTGAGCCCAGCACAGAGCCCTCAGCAGGACTTTGTCTTGTTCGACAACCCTCCGCCTCGCAACGCTAATCGATCTTCGGTTTCGCTGTCCAGTCAGCGTCGTCACTCGTACAATCATCGGTTAGAGAAGTCTGCTTCCGCTATCCCGAACCAGCGTGTGGTTCAGCTCCAGACTTTTGGACATCCTTCATATTCTGTCAACGCCAAACGTGTCTCCAACAACAATCGCTTTTACGCATCCTCGGCTCCGTCCTCTACTGTTTCTTTGAAGCAACGGTCCCCAAGCGCTCGTCCCCCCGTTCCTCTCTTCAATCAGAGTCTCGGTGACGTAGATCAATCCGCCACGATGATGAATGCAGCAGATGTCGTCTTGGACGACCTTCCCATCTTTGATGGTGAAGTCTCCAACACTGCCTTCTCTTCGCCTGCGCTTGCCTCTTTTGACTTCAACGGCAGCGTGTCAAGCTCCGCCTCCAACTTGGGAACTGTCTCGCCCCACGATCTTTTGGTCCAGGAGCCTTTCATGTCCGCCCCCAACTCGGCTGCTCTCACTGCCTTGACCTCTCCGTCAATCTACAATGAGTCTCCCGATTTTGATAACTATGACGTCTCTCCCAACTTCGAGGCTGCCGACTTTGGTAACCCAAGCGACTCTTGGTACCCCCTGTTCCCTGAGGAGTCTAGCGCCCCCGAGGCCACCAACGCCGACTCCTCCCCCAACCAGGGATCTGATTCTGATTCAGTGGGCCGGGCTCCTGGCAACAGCAAACGCAAGTCTAGCGGCTCGCCCACCAGTGGCGGCCGCCATGCTGCGGCTGCTGGCGTCAGCGCGCGCAAGCGTGATAAGCCTTTGCCCCCTATCATTGTTGAAGACCCCAACGACGTCATCGCTATGAAGCGAGCTCGCAATACTCTAGCTGCTCGAAAGTCGCGTGAGCGCAAGGCTCTGCGTTTCGACGAGCTCGAGGATAAGATTGCTAAGCTCGAAGCTGAGCGCGACCACTGGAAGAACATTGCTTTGTCTCAATCTGGTTCCCGATAGAAAGGGTCTCTTCTGGTGCTAAAAGTTTCTTGTTTTTGTTGTTTTGATTGCGTGTTGCAATTCCTTAGGTCTCTATATTTTACTTTGGGTTAGCCATGGCGGCTGGGAGATCCCCGTGAACCTTTTCTTTCGAGTTTTTCTGTAGGCTACTCTGCCTCTTATAGTGTGATATAATTGACTCTACTTCGAACAATTCTTCTTCTTGACGCTCAACAAATCTCTTGACAATTATTATTGACCAAAGTTGGCCCATCCCTTCATTTTTAGCAGCCTGCACCAACACGTTTCTCGACTAAGACTATTTACGAAGTGCGGTGCGGAAGTATTGTATCCCTGCTCTGCACATTGTACCTTTACGAAAGAAGCATCGAGCTGTTGATTGGCCGCCTCGTAGCCCAAGCCTTGACCTATTCAAGTCCTGATAGACTTGAGATGTAACCCGTACCTATGATCGGCTTCGTACATCCGTTGATGAGGCCTGGGATGCTTCCCAAACCACGTTTTTGGAGAACTGACTTAGTATACTGCCTCTAAGAATGGCGGCTGTCATCGAGGCTGAGGGGAATATATGAGATTGTGGTAAGCTGAGTCTCCCAGTTCGCCAACAAAAAAAAATGCCTTCTTTCAAGTTGTAGTAGTGATGACATATTAGAATCACCGTCTGGTGTATGTATATACAGGCCTAAATCATCTGCTGGTGGTATTTATAATCATGAGAACAAGAAATCACAATTGACGTCATCTCTCAGCGCCCGTTAGAACTCCCCCGGTCCCGGCCCAAAATACTCACCCGGGGCGAGCGTCATGTGAGGACACGATACGCCATCTTCGCAGCCTGAACCGACAATTGCGTTCCCCCACCAGTTGAATTCTGTCCCGTTGTATGCCAGGCCAAAGAATTGAACCAGGCCCGAGATGGCCATGCCGGCGGAAAAGGCAGCGGACAGCACAAAGTTGTACTAATCTCAAATGTTAGTATCCGCGTCCTCGCGCTTGATAAGGCTGACAAAAAAAACATACCTTGGACCAGAAGCCGAGGAAACGCTTGCGGAGAAAAAGCCAGGAAAAGGCGGCCACGGGGACGGCAGGCCACATCTGAGAGAGATTGTACGGCGCCCAGGACAGACCACCGTTCATCATGACAACAGGGTGAATGTTGCGGATAAAGGCGCTATTGGGCCACTTCTTGCCGGCCAGCCAGAAGAGGAGCACAATGACAACGCCAAGGGGGAAGCCGAGGAGGGTAATGGAGTAGGTGCCGCCAACACCCCAGAGACGCTTAGGACCAACAGTACCCCACAGAACGGCAGCGGTGAAGAAAGTGTTGATGCCAGGGCAGGTAAAGCGGAAGGGAGCGTCATCGGTGCACACGTCCTTGAGACGGACCTGGAACTGGATAATACCAATGTAGACAAAGGTGGTGACGAGACTGGGGACCATTTGTGCGAAGAAGGTGAAGCGCGGCGCAATTTTGACGTAATGAGCTAGCTTCAAGTCGTTGCTAAAGGCCAACGCATGGGCACAGGTGACGTAGCCATAGGACTTAAAGAAGCACATGGCCAGAGCGTTACCCTCGACAAAGGAGCCGCCGATGAATTCCGCCAAAACGTTGAGGGTGACTTCAACGCCAGTCATGGCGTAGACAATACCGACGGGAACGACAAAGATGAGACACATGATGACGCCGTAAAAGACAACACCGACAGAGGTATACGTGGGGTAGATGGCAATGGCAACGCAGCCGACGGTAACGGCGAAGATGAGGGTGCAAAAGTACCACCACTCAGGAACCTCTTTGTAGGCCTTCATCAGACGGTTGTGGACGTCAAGAACACGCCCTTCCTGGACCTCCTGCTTCTTGGACGGACGGAAGCTGTTGATCAGATCGCGAAAGCCCATCATGATCTCAGTGCGGTGAAAGAGAGCGGCGTAGGTGACGACGGCACTATAAACGGCAAAGAAGATCATATATACGACAGTATTCGCAGCCGAGAGGTATGGGGGAGAGTAGGCCTTGTACTTTTCAAGGTCTATGATACCGTGGTCATCAAGGATACTGCTGACGTTGTAGTTCTTGGCGAAGCGATCGTACGGCTTGTTGGAGTTGACGGGCAGATAGGCAGCGCCCCAGACGTTGCTGTAGTACATGGCGGCGATAACGGGCATAGTGATGGCCATGCCGCCAAAGTTGTTTGCAATACTGAAAAAGGGCAGCATCAGAGGATCCCACAGGTAGATGACAATGTTCCAATCAAAGGTCGGCAGAGGGTTGAGGCCTAGGCCCTTCAAGCCGCCCGTAATGACGGATAGCTTGGCATTATCGGGCGCTATCCAGGTCATCCAGGAAAAGTATGCCAGACCCTGGAAGATGTAGTTGGGAAACCAGAACCACACAAACATGGCGGTAAAGGCTATGCAGAAGAACCTGAGACGGCTCATGCGCCAGAAAGTACGGAACGGACCAGCCACGGCAGGGTTGGTGTCCCCATGAAAGGCAGAGTTGAGGGCAATCGTGACCAGGGACTGCGGCCAGACGCAGTACGACGGGTAGACGAGGAACCGCCGACAGATGCCCGCCAGGCTGTAACCGATGAAGTTGGTCGAGAGGGCAATGAGGATCTGGTAGCGAAAGCTCAGCGCCCAGCTCTGGTTGAAGAAATGCGGCAGGTACTGGATCCAGATGATGTAGTTGGTGTAGGGAACCGACTTGGAGATGGAGGCCATGATGGTGATGAGCATGTGCTCCTTGCGGTTGAAGGGGCCTGGGTTGAGGCTGTGGCGGACGCCAAACAGCGTGAAACCCACATCAGGGAGCACCTTTTCGAACAGCTTGCCGACAGGGAAGGCGAGCAGCTGGGGTACGTTGGCAGTCACGGCGATGGCGGGCTGACGGATCTCGAAGAAGCCGTTGATAAAGGCAACGGCCACGGAGAAGAAGATGCCAATGACCCATGCGCGGATCGTCGAGCACGGCATGTTGGGGTCGTCGTGGTTGCTGACGACGGCGCGCACCTCGGCGTACGGCGAGTTATTGGTGATGAGGGCCGCCTCAATCTTCATCTCAGCAATCAGCTGCTCATGCTTTTCTGGATTTTCAAACACATCGTCATTGTCTGGCCGCGGTGCCAAGGTCAGTGGGGTTGTACACGCCTTTGAGAGGGGTCATTTGGCCGTGACTTACGTAGAAACTCTTTAATCCGTTCCAGAATAACCTGAGGAAAGTTGGGATCACGGTGGTGGAGCTTGTGCACCTGGAGCATGAGCTGCAAAACAAGTCAGACGAGAAGAGCATGATGATGGCAGTGATTCATTCTCAAATGTACTCACAGTACGCGTGGCCTCGAGATCAAAGGTGGCGGCGAGCTCCTTGGCCTCGAGCAAATCATCTTCCGTGACATTGAGGTCGTGCTCGGCACGCTCATCGTCAGCGGCGGCAATGGCAACATCAATGCCCACAGACTCATGAAGACCCTTGAGAGAATTGGTTAGCCCTTCTTTTTCCTCATTCAAAATAGCGTCACAATAAAAGAGACTCACCTGCTTTTCGTTGATAACGCCGCCACGAGGCTCGTGGTCAGCCTTGGCGAAGTCGCCAGCGAGCTCGCTGCGCTTTTCAGGCAAGTCAGCCATGGTCAGTCGACAAGCCAATACAGGATGGTAGAGACTTGACCAGACGCGAATCGAATAAAATGTCTTGGTCGGGAACGCTTCAGGCGGGGAGCTTGGACTCTTTATGGTTGGCTCCAAGACTGGGATCGGCCGTGCGGAGGAGGCTCGCTCGCCCAATCTCTCTCAAGCCACGCTGGGGGGGGAAACACATTTGGAGAAACAAGAGGCACACGCCAAGAGGTAGGAGAATCATGTTGCCACATGGTATAAGCAGTCAGAGCAGTGGCGTTTTCTGGGGGGATCCGCCTCTTGGTTGACCTTCTGTAACGGGGCAAGGCCGCCGTCCTCGACATTGAGGATATAATTTAGGATATCGCCATTTCTCTCAAACTCCCAGCCGACTGAGGGACGCAATTAGGACCCAACCCCGGGCGCTCGAGGACATGTGCTAAATGGACGGCCCCGTGGCTAGAAGCACGCTTAGCCAAATCATTGACTTCTCAGAGTCGCTAGTGACATGTACCCCAGTCAATTTATGCTTGGCAGATAAGGTATCAATTAGCGTTGTCATGTCCGCCCTAGTTAATCCGTAGACGTGACAACTCTGTGATGTGGTCCGTGGATGGAGGGACTGAGCAACGGCTCAACTAATGACTAGTTTGTTGCAGGGACTTTTGCATCGACCAGCACAAGTAATCAGTATCTAGCGCCTTTCTGATCCGTCAGAAGTTGCTCGTCATGTTATCTGCTAGAAGGATTGTCTCAAGGTTGCGCGCTGCGATTGTGTTAGCCCCACGTCGCAGTCTCGCCCTATGGCTACCTGAGCCAGGATGCAGAGACAATTCAGACAATTGACTAACTATTAGTTAGGTACTCCGGAGTTGGCAGTCGGTAAATGCGATAGTCGTCAGCTGAGGCGGACCAGCTTGTCTTTTTTTTCAACAATCTGACAAAAGAACTTTCCATTGACAGAGTCCCCTTTTCTTTATCTCGTTGGTGACTTGTGGCTTGCCTGTTCCCCGCCTCCCCCCCCAAAAGTTCATCTCGTTTCAGCTGCCGCTTATTACTCGTTTCGACTTGCGGATTTCGTTTTGCGGGAAGACGATGCTCTCAAGTCGAAAAGTAGATTCGCAGTGGCTCGGGTTTCGCACGATTGCACCTTGCGTGCTGGCCGTGACTCGTTTGCATGGTGCCGGCTTGGCCATTGCATGGCGATTTGCCTCTGTGTGCTTGGCCAGATCTGAGGCTTCTGCGACGGCTCGGCAAGCCACAAGTCCAACGGGAAGGCGCCCCTGGGGCAGCGTGTATATTGTTCTGAGCCCATGTCCTCGGCTACCTACAAGTAAGTAAATAGGGACTTTTGTCGAACGGAAAATGGCGCCAGAGCAGATGGCGTTTTTGAGTTCCCCACATGCACATGCGCTAACTGCCAGCGTTTCCACGAATCACCGCTGTCGTTTAGTGGGTTGGTAATTCTACCTATCTTCCCCAGTGGTAGATGCATATTGACGAGCAACCTTTCTTGAGGCATGTGTCCGGGCTAGGTGGCGGGTGCTCGTAATGGTCACTGATCTTTTGGTGCCAAGCTTATCGCCTTGCTGAAGTAAACAGACAATGGCTGGAACCGTTTCCGAGACATGAAAAGCGTATTTGTACGAGTCCGCATATTCAGCTGCAGTGCGCATTGAAACTGTCTACTACCTACCGAGACCTAAAATAGGTTTCCATTTACCACTGGCAAAGATGAAAGACGTTCAGAAACTCAACGAAAGTCGGCAAGTGAACCTGATCCTACAACAGGATTTTGGCCAATTTTACATGCTATATGCGGCTATTGTACGGATATGTGACAGCCACGACGCCCTTTTGGGTGCATTGAGCTATGAGTGCGGCTGAAGCAGTGTGGTAGCAGGAAGCGATTTGTCGCTCGGAACCTGACGTCTACGATACACCGCTTCAATTTTTACCAATTGCTTTCACTACACGATTTTCACCATGCCAGTCCAGCTGTCCAGCTGTTGGCTTGTTGCCCGCTTTGCAAAAGGACCTACTCATGTTGCGGTCGACGAAATCCGAGAACACCGTCATTTGTAGAGTTTGTCAAAAGTCAGCGGCTAAAACAATAAAGCCATGGTTCTTTTGCACGGGAAGGCTGCTAACTCGACTAACATGGACCGCTTGGCATGCGGCAGGGTCACAGGTCGCAGGTAGTCGGGCGCCTTGGCGGTCCGTCCTCCATATCCGTGCCAAGACGCCATTCTTGGAAAGCACCCGCCTCTACGGAGTAGGAACGAGAAGGATACGTCGGCTCAATTAGCGAGAGGTGGCTGACCCAGGAAGGCTCTCACTATTCTTCGCCGCTCATGCGAGGCGGGGTCCACGAGCTCACCGCACAGAAACTAGTAATGTCGTGGCTGCAGAGACGCGATCAAAAGTTCCTTCTGAAGAGACTCGAACAGACGCCTCCATACCTCGTCTGATTGTCGCGAGAATAGGAAAATCGTAACCATGTCCCACTGGCCATATTTTGGAGCGGTGCGCGGGAGGGCAGCTCAAATAAGGAGCAGAATCACCAGATCCCAAGACGCGGCGTTGATACAGCAATTTCAGGGCCGTAGCTAGGCGGGCATATCGGTAGACCATTAGTTGTGGCTTAGGACTTCCTCGCACACTCCTGCTCACTGGACGCTTCCCCAGTGAGGTATGTGGACCTGGCAGGGCTGCGATGTCTGGGGTAATCTGCTCCTCCCCTTCTTAGTTCGCGGAGAGGCATCATATGGGGCTCATTACGTACAAGAGCAGTTCTCTTTTCGTATAAAAATCAGCCGCCGTGCATGAGGGGTAACACTGTTCGGTAGCAAACTGGTACCCAAGTCGACCTTCGAGTTCAGGTCAGCTGCTCACTGACAAGGCATCTCCCATTGCGAGTGGTTCGGGTAAGAGTGTTCTAGCCGGCCCTGCTTCTCTTTCGAGCTCAGCTGCAATCCCAAGTGGATGACAAAAAAATTCCAACAAAATCATTGTATGTTGGTACTTTTTGTCCTTTCTTTCTCTGTCTTCCTCTCTCGAATTTGCCTCTTTGTGTACATGGCTTGCCGTACTGTGCTGCTTTTTCGCACTTTCCCTAAACTCAGTCGAACCTTTGTTTGCTACCACTGGAGAGCGACGCGCTGATGCGTGTCACAATCCAAATGCATCTGCAATCTTCCTACAAGGGGCTCCAGAATCGTCTCTGAGGTGCTGCGCAGACCTGCTTTCTGTGTTGTTGGCAGGAGTAAGGTTCACGGCTGACTGAGGCCAATCACAGTAGCTTATCATTGGTATCAGTCACTTAACTATTGTGCGTCGCTCATCTTTACCTGGGAGTTCACGCAAGCTCCAAGATCAGCCAGACCGCACAGTCAAGGCGTTAGCCCGCGCTGGAGATTTGACTTGAGTGGTTCCAATATTTATTAGCCAATGAAGAGATTTGTCACGGAGCTATTTAACTTATCAACTAAATAATTGAGGCACGTGAAGACGCGCAGGCGGTGAAGCATTCTGCCTGAACCTGTAGTGGGGTGGACGGGTACGTACCATGGCAGGAACTGGTTGATTGACAACACACGTGTCTGATCAAGGCCAATTCAACGCCAACCGTCGCATCGCCGCCATTGTCAGCCAGATTCAAGAAAATCTTCCTTGCTGGCTTCTCCTTCAAACGGATGATAGATTCTCAGCTCGTGCTCAGCCCGGAGCAGATTGCAGGGCCGGAGGAAACATGACGACACAGCTGCTCGCTACCGAGCTAGCTAACCTCATCCAGGAGAGTAAGCGGAAGCACAACGACTTGCGCCAGGTACGGATATTGGTCCTTACAGTGGCAGACCAAGTCCAATGACTGACCTCTTGATTCCTAGGCTGCTGAAAAGTCTCTGGAAGATTTGAAGCAACTGGGCCCCATTTCTGAGAGTGCCGTCTCTGATCGTGAGCCAGCATCCTACCCCTCTGTTGCGTGCATACATACTAACAAGCTTTCCCTCAAGAGTTGTCGCAAAAGACCAACTTCGTCAACCCTTTCATTATTGCTTGTGGTACAAAAAATGCAAAGTTCACCAGCATTGCCATCGTTTGCCTGCAAAGGCTCATTGTCGCTAGTGCCCTACCGCGATCCAAGCTCAATCAGGTTCTCGAGGCCTTAATGCAAGCTTCCTCAGCGGCTCTAGATGTCCAGCTCAAAATATTGCAAGCTCTGCCGTCACTTCTACAAAACTACGCCGCCGAGCTTCAAGGCGAGCTACTTGTTACCACTCTCAATATTTGCTTCATTTTACAGAGCAGCAAAAATGCAATCGTCAACAACACGTCTGCGGCTACGCTACAACAGCTTGTAGTAGCTGTCTTTGACAAGGTTGCTAAGGAAGATAGTACGTTGGCCTATGATCTTACCGTATGAAACGACTGACCTCCCTAGAAGTGGGTTCCAATGAACCCTTTGTTGGCGAGGCAGCTACTGCTAATGGCAAGGTCGAACTGCGTGCCGCTGCCCTCGACGCTTACAGAGTGCGTCGCAAAAATCCGCCCAACTCGAAGCCTGTGCTGACCGTCGATAGATATTCAATGACCTTTGTCTTCTTACCGAGAACCAAAGACCTGAATACATGCGCTTCGCCGGCCTGCCCCAAACTTTTGGGCTTGAACTCATCGAATCCGTCATTACTAATCACGGCAACTTGTTGGCTGCGCATCCTGAGCAGGTACAAGTGCTGAGAGTCCGTGTCATGCCTCTGCTTGTAAGTGCTCTGAAAGGAAAGCCTACATTTTCCACATCAGTCAGACTCGTTCGCATCTTGTACACCTTGCTACGCCGCCATATTAGTCTTTTGCCGGAAGAGTGTGGCGAGGCGCTCGACATCTTGACTCATTTGATGGATCATGACTCGCTGCTTTGGAAGAGAGCTTTATGCATGGAGGTATTTCGCGGACTCTTTGCGGAGCACGCGCTGATACGAGAAATATATGCGTTGTACGATGCCAAAGAGGGCCAGAAAGACGTCTTTAAGGAACTCGTTGCCATCTTTGTTCGACTCGGCACAGAGAAGCCTGCCGTCATAGGACTTAGTCACCAGTCTACAATCCCAGCTTCTGATAATCGTGACCATCAGGATGCCTCTGACCAGGCCGTTTTGGAAGCCAGTGGTGTTGGTGGCATCATGAGTGGCACTTCTGGCGTTGAATTATCACACGTTGGCATCAGCACCAAATGGAGTACCATCCGTGTTCCTTGCATTGACCAGCTGGACAAGACCGAACCGCCTCCTATTCCAGAAACATATGTTTACAGCTTAATCTTGGCGTGCATCTCCTCTCTTTCAGATGGTCTTGCCAAGTTTATTCTTCCGCTAACAGTCTCCAACGAAAGCAAAGGTCGCCGCAAGGTCTCCCCACAAGAAACAGAGAAGGATTCGCCAGTACCGCAATACCTGGAGGCCGAGAAATCATCATTACGAACCAGGCCAGAGCGATCCTCGTCTTTTAAGAAGAATCCAATCCCTGTCAATCCACTCAAGCTCGAAAGTCATCCTTTACACTCCGAGATTGTGATATGTTCCTCAATGGTGGATGAGTGCTGGCCCGCCATTCTGGCTACATGCTCCAATTTCCTCTATGCTTCGCTGGATTCAGAGTACTATCACGGGCTCGTTCGAGCCTTTCAACGCTTTGCTCACGTCGCCGGTTTGCTTCAGCTCACAACCCCGAGAGATGCATTTCTGACAACGCTCGGAAAGTCAGCCGTGCCCCCCAATGTTCTAAAAGCCTGTCTCAACACTGGTCAATCACGGTCGGTCGCACCTAGCACAGCTCCTGATAATCCTGCCTCTTCCATCTTGAACAATGCGAGAGGTCTTCTGAGCGTCGAGACACTCCAGAGCTCTCAAACAACAGAAAAGCAGCGTCAAATGAGCGCAGATATGGCCGGTGCGTCGTTGAACACCCGCAACTTGCTTTGTCTGCGTGCCCTTTTGAATCTTGGTATTGCGCTCGGCCCGACGCTCGGCACATCATGGAGCATCATCCTTGAGACCCTGCAGCAGGCCGACCTCGTCCTGTTCTCTGCAAGCAAAGGTTCGATCAGATCCCCGTCTGTGAGCAGAGCTCCTGAGCAGGGAAGCGAGAATGAACACAATTCTCTGATGACAAATTTCAGCAATGAGGTTCGCTCTGTCGAGACTGCTGCGTCTAGACTGTTCGAGAGTACAATCGACTTTCCTGACGAACAGTTTGCCCAGGTGATTGAAGCGATTTGCGGGTTGTTGGCTGTACAGCTTTCTACCGACAGCACTTCAGCGCAGCCGCAAGCAAAATTACCACTCAAACCTGGCCAAGGACACCATAGGCGTGTACTTAGCTTCTCCAAACCCACAGTCACGGACACCAACCAAGAGCTTCTGTTTGCTCTAGCCAAGCTTGGTGAAATCGCATCCATTAATTCGGAAAGACTTCTCAGAAGCGACCCTGATAAATCCGGCTGGGATTTGCTGGTCACTCAACTAGGTGCCACGTTGAACTCAGGCACAATGAGCGCACCCGTTCGGACAAGGGCGGCGGAAGTACTAGCAAGGTTCATGCTTGAATCTGGCAGTATTGCTGCAAACCTCCCCGAGGAACTACGTGGCCCTATTCAGTTGCGTCTCCTTGAGGGGTTGCGTGATTCGCTAGCTGCGTTACAAAGAAAGAAACGAGACGACTCTGTTTCTGGGAGCACGACGGATCTAGAAATACATCGGGTCATCCTCGAAGGGTTGCGCCAAATTCTTGAGAATTATGGTGAGAGCCTAGTGGAGGGCTGGGATGTTGCCTTTGACATCATCAACAGTGTGTTTGTGACTAGCGATGCGATCGCAGAGTATAGCAGAGACTCGAGCAAGCCAATCGGGACCCGATCATCGAAGCTGGTGCGCTCTGCATTTGGCTCGCTGCAACTTATTTGCTCCGACTTCCTGGCCTCGCTCCCCAATAGCTGTTTTTTAATTCTTGTCGATGCGCTGTACAACTTCAGCTCGCAAGATGATGATTTGAATATTGCCTTGACGGTAAAACGACCTGCAGATTGGATGACTGGAATTACGCTAACAACAATCTAGACTGTGACCTTTTTCTGGATACTCTCCGACTTTCTATCTAGTCGCTCAAAGTCGCTAGAAATTACCGAAGAGCTGATGAAAGATGTTGATTCCACGAGCTTAGCGAAGCTCGCTGCAAATAGTGAGAATACGAATTCTTCGGCGGCGCTCTGGCTGCTTTTGCTGCAACGGCTCACAGCCGTAAGCTCTGATGTGAGGCTCGAGCTTCGTAACAGTGCCATACAGACATTACTTCGCATATTTGATGCGTACGGGGACCGCCTTACTCCAGAGGCGTGGTCTATGTGTATCAAGTCCGTCCTGTTCAGACTCCTTTCGTCACTTCAAGACGAGCTAGAGGCCACAAGCGAAGAGGGAGCCGATGATTCCCATGAATGGCATGACACCTCGGTTGTCGTTTTGAATGGCATTTCCACTCTCTTGGCCAACTACCTCGATGCACTGACAGCGCATCCGTCTTTCAACGAGCTGTGGAAAGAGCTATTGGAACATTTTGCGAAATTGCTCGATCACAAGGTTCTTGTCATTAATACTGCAGCCTTCAAGGCACTGGCTCATATCTTGTCACAAGCAAACCAGGAGCAGAAAGCGAATCTCAATGATGATGCCGTTGACATGGCGTGGCGACTGTGGGCGCGTGGCGTTCCATCTACGAGTGAAGCAAAGGGAGAAGACAACCAAAGTTGTCTGCTGGCATATGTTGGGGCCTTGCCAGAGCTATATCAGCTAATGCAAGAGAAGCTCGCGGTCAAAAGAGTTGAGAGAATGCTGACCCTGCTTCATGCATCGGCTCAGGAGGCCTCGCTTGGTTCGTTTGCAACGGACTTGGACAACTTGACACAGCTTCAATCGAAGATCATGGCAGCGGTCAAGATGATAAGAACCGACGTGGATGGGGTTCCGTCTGCAATGCTGTCGCACGCCTCGAAACTTGCCACACTAGCATTCGAACAAGAGCCAAGTCGGGACAAGAAGCCCAAGCGCACGTTTGTGGCACTTTCCAGAGCAAGCATATCCTTTTTAGAAACAGTAGCACTGAAGCACGCTGCAGACAAGGACATTTACACCAGTGCATCGTTGGCGACGGCCCTTGCGGCTCTTTGCAAGCCGATTACATTAAAGTACAGCTTCCCACTGATAACAAAAGCGGCCCAGCCATGGAGAAGCGCAACATTATCTGCTCTAGCCGTTTTGGAGGCTGCTTTGCCGCAAATGAAGGATCTAATGGTCCCAAAAGAAACTGCACGGCATGTTTGGCTCAGTGTTGTAAGCCTAGCTGACAGCATCCTCAGTGCCGACTGTGACGATGCCTTGGAAGGCACCAATTTTGCTGCTGACGAGGAGTTTGACATTGCATCTTTCAAGCGACTACGCACTCTGATAATACCGGATCTCGGCGCAGAAGATGTTCCTGATGAGGCCAGAAAATCCCTTGCCTCGAGCCTGTTCAAGACGTCCATCATTCATGCACCCGCCGACACCGATGACGAAATAATTCATGGAGAAAGCGACAATGGATTGTCTGCACTATATAAGACAGGAACTGGCCGAACTATATTCGTGCCCCCAACACGCCGGACCAAGATTGCATATGTCGCGTTTGAAGAGCTATTTGCCCTCGTGACTCAAGAGCAGGTCCATGAGTCCCGCAAGCCAAAGCAAACGAGGAAGGGTGCGGCAAAGAATGATGCGGCTGCATCGTCCATGAGAGCCCGGATCGCTTCTGCCGTGGCGCTGTTTTTCATTATACGGTGCGCTCTCACTTTGCGAGCGTACGTGGCGGATCAGCCGCTGCGAGGAAAGATGCCGCAGCCGTTGAGCCAGAGGCGAGAGCTGCTATGGACGCTGCAGAAGCTTGTCGATCTGCACAGCGAGGCCGATGCTATCCCGGCCCTCCAAGGAGCGCAGAGTACAAGCAGGAAGCATTTGTTGCGGCTGTATCCGCTTTTGGTCAAGGGATTGGTGGCAGGAGACGATGAGGAGGTTTTGGAATTGCTGAGGGAAGCGCTGGACGTGATAGGAGGAGAGCTAGGCATTGTTTAGAACCTACCTCGTGAAATAATCCATCTATTCACCCGGCAGGCAGGGCCTTGTTGTGATGTAAGTCGGATGGATGTGACCCCCATCGGCCGCCAAATTCATCCACCACACGTTTTTAACAACAGGGCTTCATTACGTGGACGAGGAGCTGATATACAGTCGGCCCGGATATGCACGCCCATTTATGCCACGGCTAGCTGACATTGGAGTAAAAGGACGGAAAGCTTTACCGAGGGCAAGATGGTCGATTTAGTTAGGCGCTCGTGTTGACACTTTGCGCAAGACGGGGTCTCACGCCCTCGGAAGAACCCCTAATAAAGGTAGCAAAGCGCGACACTGCTGCCGACAGAGCCTGCTACGGGCGAATTCAAAATTCAGTGGGGGGGGGCTCGAGTCTCGGACTGTTTAAACTAGACCGCATACCAACTCCCCCCGTCATGTTCCCAATGGCCATCATCAGCATCACGGCCGACCGACGGAGGTGGCTGCGAAAGGCAAGCGTGCAACTAGCTACCTAGGTATCTGGACGTTTTCATCATGATTAGAGACGATGATCAGGAGGGGGCAAGCGACAGAGTAACAAGTTTCACTGCTCGTCGTCGTTCTGACCTGAATCATGTAGTTATGATTACAATTTTTTAGATGCAAAAGGTTTTGCCAGCACATCCACCCAACATCTTCATGCTCGCGCCCCGAGTCGCCTGTCGGCTGTAATACAGCTTCTTCGCAGCCGAAGCATATTTTGCCTTTTGATATTTGAAATGTTTGATGTCCTTGCCCCAAGCTCCGCCCGCTGGCGTGCATGTGCGGCGTCTGTCCTCCCGTAGCCCGTACCGACGAACCGTCCACGTGCTGGCCCAGCATGCATAATAAAAAAAACTGATAAATAAGAGTTTCCGCCCAGAACGGGGCACCACTTCCGTCGCAAACGTTTTCAGGAAAGAGTGGACGGGGGCAACACAGGGCAATCCGTCCCGCAAACTGACCCGACCTGGGCCAATGCCCGAGTCACCTTGTCCTCGTTCCCACACAAAAAAAACCACGCCATTGGAATACGGTGTTTCTGCAAAATGAAAAACGGGTCGCTGGAAGAAGCCAGCGTTTTTTTTTTTTCCTCTCTGTTATTAGTTATTAGCGTCACTGGAGCAGGGCACGTTGCTGACGGGCGGGCCAGTTTAGGACGGAGCACGGAGCTGATGACCGGGGATGGACGTCTCGAGTGCACAACACAAGAAGACGCATGATTGGAGCAATGCCAACTAGTTACTCAGATTGTTAGCCTTTCAATGGGTCCCTATCTAAAGTGAGCATTCCATGTCTTTCCCTTGCTTGAGTCGTTGGCGGAAAACCAGTCGTGGCAATATGATTGCGAGACCTGCGTGATTAGGCATTGCACACTAACTACGGATTAGTTAACCAATAAGTTAACAACCAACTACCAGTAGGCAGCCACACAGCGCTAGCAAATGGGTTCCATAGGAAAAAGAAACGAGGCTTGCTCAGTTGAATACCAATGCGTTGTCGATACGACGGTCCGTCTGCGTGTGGGACTGTGGCCCAATGAGCGGCTGGGCTTTGTCGAGTTCCCCGTTGCCAACCGAAGCAGATGAGCGGCTGAAGCCAGATTACGTGGTGTCCTGCTGCCCGTCGCACGCGACAACTTTCTCTCTTTGCCCGGGCGCTGGGAACGAATTGGTTTAAACGTGGCTGCGCTAGCTGTTCCAACATCTTTCCCAAACTAGCCTGGCGTTAACAAGTCACGTTCCCATTGGGGAGTACATTTGTTTGTCCTTTGTAAGATTGCGAGAAATGGATAGTATACAACTGGGCGAGCTTGAAACGTCGATTCTTTCTTGAGAAATAAAAAGTATAAAAGTGGAAAGAAAGAGTGTAGTGGTGTACGTAAAGAGCAGAATGACTTGCTTATGAGTACCGCGACTTTGTATGCATTCCCGGTTGGTCGCATGGGCGGCCGTCAAAGCATGATCCCATCTTGACGTTGGAGAAAAGGCTAGCCGGAATTTTTTTTTCTTTTTCTTTTCCAGAAACATTAAATGTCTAGCATTGCGTCCGGGATCTTCAACTTGATGCAAGTCTTGTGCATGTGCATATGCAAGCTTGCGCCTCTGTTGGGTAATAAGTCGGCGCAGACAATCTAATTAAGTTATAGTAACTAGCATTGCTTTTCATATCTGCCCAGGCAATTGTAAATCAGGCTGAGGGGCTGATCTCTTGCTTTGAGGATACAGCGGGCTGAATAGATGCTGTCTGCAGAATGAGACAAGGGTACTCCGTGGTGACAGAATACTAGAGCGAGAGAGGTGTGGTGGCGCGTGTCAACGTGTGTAGTTGACCGCCATGGCGTTTTTGTCCACCACCTATCCTTAATTAACCATGGCCTTAACCGCACGGCGACCCTTTCAACTTCTGCAGCCGAATGGGGTAATAATGCGACACGACGCGGGGGGGCTGGAGACAATTGTGAGAGTGCAACGCAAAGAAACTTTGAGGGTGCAACTGTTGGTGCAACTGACCGGCTCTGCTTCAACATATCCGCGACCATCGTTCTAAAGATGGTCAACTATTCTATCCATGTCGTCGAATCTTTCCCCAGAACAGTCACGGGTCTGCCGCCTTGTCCTAGCAGCCAATAAGAAATGGCGCTTGAGACGCGGGCCGCGCAAGTAGGGTGGCAGGCGGGAATGTCAAAACAAGGGCGCGGCCATCTGGGAAGCGGCAAGCAGGTCCGGCACAGATGAAAAGGATTCCGATCGAGTAACTAAAGCAGCCCTATTATGCAGGGTTCGACCTATAGGAAGCAGAGGCAGCGAGAGTGATGCGGTAATAGCGTTGCGTGTTTGCATCATCTGGATGGCAACGCGTCTGTCGCGGTTGAGCTTCGCGAGGGCCCAATTGAGCTGAAAGGACGGCATTGGAGGTCAAGAAAAAGGCAAGTGGTCGATGAAGCCGTGTCAAGCCAGGTGCTGTGCAATGGACTATTCGTTGGGGTGATGACAAACTACGACAATGTTAGTTAGAGCCGTGATGGCTGAACAGCAAACACCGCCGCGACGCATCATCACATGTACAAAGTTTTGCGCTTCAGTGGGGTTAATCCCGCTCACTCGACAGGACTAACCTTTTATTAAAAAATTGATTGTAACATCTGCCAAGATTCACTAGCTGCAAAGATGAATTGCCATTAGCTTGCAATGGAATTTGCTGATGATTCGAGGCATGATGGCGCAGGGGCCTGGCGCAGGGTAACAGTCCATGTGCCGTTTGCAAGGGGACAGACCCTGTTTTGGACAGCCCAGCGAAAAGAAGAAAGAAGGAAAAAAAGGGCTTGCAAGGTTACTTCAACCGACGCCATCAGTTACTTATTGACGCTGTACTCTTTTTTTTTTCTTCTCCCTCGCCTTTTTTGTTAGAAACGTGTGGAGTTGTGGATGCAACTTGACTTGGCATGGGGCAAGGCGATGTGCGATTTTGCGGGTTTAGAAACTATAGTGACGTCATGGCAGAGAAAGAAGCCGCAGCCCAGCCACGGGTGGAGCAAAAGCAGGGACGCCGCTTTTTCGAGACGAAGCACGGCGAGGCATTAATCTGAGCGTGGTTACTTGCTCTTCTTTTCCCTATTCTTTTTTCTAAACCCCCAACGCGGTATTCAGACAGCGTCGCATCTTTCCCTGGTTCAGTTTAGAGAGGTGGGTTGGTCAACGTTGAACCAAGGTTCTGGGGAAGACAAAGGGTTTCCGTAGACACAGTTCTGTAAGACTGCTGTCGCGACTGCGGGGGGGGGGGGCCTTGGTACTTTATGGACTGATGATTGGCAGAATACAAGACAGAAGCATGGCTGCGAGACATGGACATCTCGTACGTCAATGATTTGTGCAGCGACGGACGACCCTTGCGCTTGTCAAAACGGCAGGACTTTCGGAAAGGTCAATCTCCTGGCGCGCTGGTCCAGAGGCATGGCCACATGGCATACCATTTGGGTTGGTGTGTCCCGGACCGCTGCCGTCAAAAACGCCTCGATTTCAATAAGCCTAGGCACGCGACTGGATGCCGAGTTGGAGTAGCAAAGTAGGCAAAAGCCGCGCCACAAGTAACAATGGCCTGTTGATTTCTTTCTTCAAACCAGTCCAAATTAGCGCACCATTCCAAGTAGTTACACTGCAGCCCCAGGTTGGTCGCCAGATGATCGTCAGTCATAAAGTCGCACCCCGTTTCTCGATAGCCGCGTCACCACCCGCTCCTTTTGGCATCTAGCTCGGACAAGGACGAGATGGAGTTGTTCTTTTAGATGCCTCTCACAACATGCTGTCGGTCCTCATCATGTTGACTGGTAAAAGCGAATGACAGACTGCGTAATAAAGCAGCGAGTCATCTTGACAATCAGCTTGCCACCCTGCCCACAGCGGGACCCCTGGAGGCTGGAGCCATGTAGTTGTAAGCGGAGCCCAGCCCTCCTCGCTCAGCTGTTTTTTTTTCCCTAATAATATTCTGTTTGGTTGGTTTGGACAATAACCCACTCCTCTCGCAGGCCGCCTCGTAATCCTTACAGGGCAAGGGGGCTATGCGGCATTACGTTGTTGGTGAGCATGGGCTGGTCAGTGGCCACTGGCCAGAGAGAGTCAGACCAGACCGTCTTTGTTTCTTTCTTATTAATCCGTACGAAGACAGGGTGCCCACTAATAATCTCCATGACACCATGCTACCATAGATTGAATCTTGGAGAACTGCGTGGGCATGGCATCTTGAAAACTGGACTCGTGATTTCCAGGGTCTGTCCTGGGGGGTCAAGTGTCGCAGCGTCAAGGTCAGACAAAAAGAGAGACAGCACGACAGCCTCTATTTAGGCGGCTTGGGCTGTATTGTGTTGGTCATTGTTATTTGCAACAAGAGGCCGAGGGGCGCTGTTGCGGGATAAGCTAGCACAGCAAGGTAGCCTTTGTCTCGGCCCTGACTAGCAGAGCCATCATTACCAGTGTTGAGACTTGGCTGGCGTAGCACTGGCTGGTGCATGGTGAACATGTGCCAGCAGCATGCCAATGCATTGTCCGAGTCGAACAAGACGCCAATGCATGCGATCGCCTGCCGCGCCGGGACAAGAGAAGCCTCATCACCGAAAGGAGAATCAGAGTAGATTTACGGGTGAGTGTGTGTATATAGGCATTTATAATGAGGAGATTGTTTCTGTTCTCCTTGTCGTCTCTTTATTCGGTTTTACACTAGGTATTTGGCCGCGGCGTTCCAAGTCGCCAGCCGATGCAAATGCTCCGGCGGCCAAGGACCGATAGGAACAGCAAAAAGCCAAAGTGCAAATCGCGAAAATGGACTTTTCAAAGAACCAATTGGCATCTAGTCAGCAAGATTTGCATAAATAGGTACTGTGTGTCGTCTATCGGATTCAGGGTTTCGCCTTGAAGAGAAAAGGGGTATTATACCTGTTGTGCCAACTTGGCGAGCGTATGGCGAGGGTTCAACAGCAGCACCACTGAGATGGATCGGCAGTGTTTCTATTCACCAAGTCTAAAGTTTAATAAATATGATTAAAAAAAACAATAAAGCAACCAAATTTGACCGACAAGAGGCAGCGCTGCCAACATGTAGTTGTTTGCGCCCCATGCAGGGGGGCGTTCACTAGCCCGCATATAAAGTACACAGATGCCTAGAACTAAAAGCAGCGATAGTTTGCTGGCGGACACGAAAAAAAAAAAAAAAAAAAAAAAAAAAGAAAGAGAAAA